>JAJMKG010000029.1:30249-162721 GCA_030563865.1 Dujonia oleophila | reverse complement strand
TAAAACTCTGATTTGATTGATTGCCTCTATATCTGGCAGCAAGCCTCCATGTATACAGAATACCCCTCCTTTTCCTCCGACGACGGCCCCCAATGATAGGTAGTCAAACACTTCGCAACAGTGTCTCCAGACATTCACTGAGCCATACTTTCTAATGCACTCATCGTAAAACCCATACACTGTCGTAATCTGCCTCAGCTCGTGGTTCCCTCGTATGAGGGTGATTCGATCTGGGTATCTCACTTTCAATGCTAGCAATAGAAGAAACGATTCCAACGAGTAGAATCCTCTATCAACAAAATCTCCTAAAAATAAATATCTGGTGTCAGGGCATTTTCCGCCTGTCTTGAATAGAGTCAAGAGGTCGTGGAGTTGGCCGTGAATGTCTCCACATATCGTCACTGGCGTATCTACTTCCTGTATGTTGGCCTCATCTATGAGAAGTTCGATCGCTTTCGAACAAAGTTCCTCTACGTCGGCTTCAGGCACATGTTTACAGTCCTGAATGATTTCAATGGTTCTGTTTTGTTAGTATGTCGAATTATTTAACCCCGGTTCCTAGAAGAGCCACCAAAAAGTCGAGATTGATAATCGTTTTTCCTTCTTTTTTTTTTACAAATAGAATGATGTCCTCTCGCATATCCGATGTTACGTCTCAATATTCACATACTGGTCAAGATCAAGCATTTTATGGCACACTGAAGTGGTTGCTCTTCTTGGTGGCTGCCAGTGTGCAACTTTCACATATTTTGAGCCTGACGCGCTTTGTCAATATGCAGGATGTGTCTTACATCTTAGCACAAAGGTAGAGAGGTGGGGTGTCTAAGTTAGTTCCTGGGTGAAACGCAACAGAAGAAAAGTGATCCATGTATAAGAGTTGGCTTAGGATCGAGGCATATTCATGAGCAGCTCGTTTCCTTAAATAAAAATATAAATGGTCAAAAAATACATTCAGCTAATGGCCACACTCATCGATACCTTCTAATTTGACTGTGCAGCACTTTTTCAAAAATTTCTTTTTTTAACCGCTTTCGTAGAATTGGCGAGTAAGTTCATTTATGAGGTAACTCGGGGCAAAGGGCACTGATCAACCACTTTCTCTGGCATATTAGCGTTGAATATATACAAGAAAAGAAAACTGGTTAGTCTGAGTGAAAATTTATAAAAATAACCAACATCTTACAGAACCCACCATATACAATTTGCAACCTTTATATCTCTCTCATACAATTCTTTCTACTATACAGTTTCTTATAAATTTGATTTACTATTACAAAAATGAAAAATTACTCACCTACTTCCGTCCCCACTTAATTCCTTCTTTGAGGTAAAGTGTACTTCATAAATGATCTCTGCAATTGTCTCCTTACAGTGACCTTTTGCGCACCCACAAAACTATCGATACTCACCTTGATGGATCTGTTCAAGTCATTTTGACTGACAAAATCAGACAATCTCATCTTGGCAAATGCTTCAGCTATTCTCAATATACTTTCCAAATGACGAACAGTAATTGGGAAGGACCCCGTAGAAATGGATTCTCTTCTCAAATCGGCATACACCCTAGACACTTTGTCCATATCCATTTGGTGCAACTTGGGTTGCACCTTTTGTCTGGCGTAATTGATATACTTGGCAAGCAATTCTTGAGAAATAGGCGATATTTCCTGCTCTTTCTTCTGGTTCAACATGTTGATCTTTTGCTTCCTTGTTGTACGACGTCTGGGAGTAGTTTCATTGTCCGCAGCTGCAGCTTCTTCGCCTTCCATGTCGTCATCGTCTTCATTGGCTTCGTCATCCTCCAAGTCCTCAGTCGTGGAAGGGTGCGATCTCATATGTGAATCCACAACGAAACTTGCCAATCTTTCGTCCAGCTCAGGGTCTACTAAGTCCCTAACCACACATAATATATCAAATCTAGACAAAATAGGTTCTGTCAAGTCCACATTTTGAGAGAATGGTAGCGTGGAATTGTATCTACCACCATTAGGATTGGCAGCGGCTATAATGGCACATCTGGCTCTTAATGTGGTGACAATACCAGCTTTAGAAATGGAAATAGACTGTTGTTCCATCGCTTCGTGGATAGAGGTACGATCTTGGTCGTTCATCTTGTCGAATTCATCAATAAGACATGTCCCCTTATCAGCCAAAACCAAGGCACCTCCTTCCAAGGTCCATTCTCTTGTGATCGGATCCTTACGAACACTGGCAGTTAAACCAACTGCACTGGCACCTTGCCCCGTAGCGAAAACCGCCCTATTGGCAGTCTTTTCGGCATACTTCAAGATTTGCGACTTGGCTGTACCTGGATCTCCTAGTAAGAGCACGTTGATGTCCCCTCTGATGGAATGCTTCCCATTGACGTTCTTGGGGACTCCTCCGAATAAGGAACATGCCAATGCCGTCTTGATATCCCTGTGCCCGTATATAGAAGGTGCCATGGACCCAATGATCTTATCTATGATTCCCTTCTCCTGGGACAACTTTCTGAACTCTCTTTCGTCCTCCTCTGTCCAAGCTCCGCTACCACCAGATGAAGAGCTCATTTCTCTTCTCGCTATAGAATTGGCTTCAATGACAGTCGCAAATACTGGGAACCCATTCTTGGCGTTCAATTGCCCGTCGTAGTTGTTCTTGTATACTCCAGTGATGTCTATCTCTTCTCCCGGTTTGGCAATATCTACCAAGTCTGCTAGTAAGATGATTTCTCTATGTCTAGGCAATCTTCCTGGTGGGACAGTTCCTGGCGCCTCTTGTAAAGTTATTCTCTGGTAGTTCCGGTACAAAGTCTTCTCTGAGTTCAACTTGAACGGTCCCTTCAGCCTACAGTTGGTACAGAAACCTATCTTCACTTCGACGTTCGAATCTTGGATGAAGGGTCCCAACACCACCCCACACTTTAAGCAGTCAAATTTGATGTACTTCAATTGTGGGAACACGCCTGTTCTTCTAGTTACCACACCGCTCACCTTGATCAACGAATTGAGATTATTTTCCCTCAAGTCCCTCAAGTTCAATAAGTTGGGGAATTGGGTGATTCTCACGTGGATTTCCTGGTGGATTTGTGAATAGTTGGGGTAGTGTAATTCTGTCGCCTCCATAGCAACAATGTCAAAGATCTTCAAGATCTCCTCTGGGGAAGTAGCTAAGAACAACGCCAAAATTGCTTTCAGCTCCGCAAGGTGCTGGTACGAAACGTCCAAGGACTCGGCGTTCATCTCACCCAATGTACGAATTCTCCCACCATACACGGATCTACCGTGTTCGTCGGTGTATTCCAAGAGGAAAGACTTCAACTCTCTGGCGATAGACCGCGAAACTTGAGGCTGGAGCACCCACTCGGTGATGCTGGCGGCCTTGATGTCCGTCAAGCTCTCAAGGGACAATTCTTCGTTGAAGGGGTCTATATCCATGCCCAAGTCCATATCTCTGTCGTCACCAGCGTTGTCTGGGTCCTCGTCATAGTGTCTTCTTCTTCTTCTCTGGATTGGTAACCCGTATTCGTTCTCGTCACCATCTTCGGCAGCGTCGTCATCGTCGTCTAAAAACGCCTGCCTCCTTGACCTCCCGGTGCTCGCGTTCAAGATGTCGTCTCTTCTGTTCAATTGCTGGTCGATTCTTCTTCTCGTGGCTGCATCCATCTCTTCGTAGTCACCTTCGTCATCGATGTTCCCGTCACCCAAGTCGTACCTGTCCTGGGCAGCGTTGTCACGGTAATCATTTTCCATATTGTCCATAAGGTCTTCGCCTTCTTCTTCATCTGAGGGGTTCAAGTCCACAATATCGTTGTGGATTTCGTCATCTTCGTCAACGTCATCTGCAAAGGGAATGGCAGGCGATGAGGGTGGTAGCTGAGGTGAAGACCCAGGAGGTGACGACGGCTGGGTGTCTTCTCCGTCTTCGTTTTGTCTCTTTCTGCTGTTACGAGCTGGATTGGACATGCTAATGTAGTATTATCAGTGAAAGAGTCGCTTCTCTTCTCTTTCTGCTCTAAAACAGTGTATCAACTGGCGTGAAATCGATTCACCTCTGCTGGAAGGCACGACGCGTTCAATTTAGAGAAATTTTGCCGTTTTGGGACGAAAAATGGAAAAATGGCTGCTTCCCTGCATAGAGAGCGTTGTGGTGGTTAGGGTGGGCTGCTAGCACTTTTGCCTGCTAATCTAAGTGCAAATGGGTTAGATGGATCAGACAGGCGTGGGGAGAGATAGTAGGCTATGTGCTAGCGAAACTAAATTGATATTATCGTGAATGGAGATTGAATAGAGTGAACTGAGCTTGAGTACGTAGTTAATGGAGTAGACAATGGGTGGAGTGAAGAGAATGACTAGAGGGAAGAGGACGGGTGAAGTGAACAGAAAAGAGGGCAGCAATATGAGATGCTCAGTAAGCTTGTAGAGAGTTTCAGCGAAAATGAAGCACCGGTTGTGCTTTCCGTATCTCATGGTTCAGATTGGTGTACTGGCTCCTGCCGGGTGCAACGCTTTTTTCTTAGATTACAGGTCACGTGCAAAGGAACTTACGAGTCTTAATGGCTCGTGCTACCGTACCAAGGGCACAGTAGGTGATCTCTGGCTAATACTAGTCAATTAAAGTCTTAAAGTCATTTTCGCCTAGATATACGCTAAGTCTCCGATATCCTTCCCCTTTTAATCCACCAGATGCTTTTCATGCAAAAATTTCGGCCGAAAGCTGCAAATTACCTCTCTCCATGTTCTCCACACTGCTGAAGGATCCAAGAATTTTTCACTTCCCCTAAGCCAAGTCAATGAGTTCTCCTAAAAATATCCAACTGTTGAGCAAATCCAATTCTTTAAACTCATCCCACAGGGGGGTACTCTCGCACCTGCGTCAATGAAGCATTTGCCAAATAATATTGCCACCCTGCCGCACCTCGTGGGTCTTCCCACCACAACTGCATCCATATAGCCAGAGCCAATAAATCAAGACTAGAAAAATTGTGAGTCAATTGTTCCTATGCGGCATGCAATGCATACCTCAATATCTCGTAAACCAAATGCAGCTAACGCAAATTTCTTTGAGACAATCGACTAAATGAGAACATGCACGCGAAGTTTTACCCAGTCGAATTCGAACTTTTAGCCTCGGCAGCCTCCTTTTCACTCAAGTGATAATAACACCATCCAAATCGGGAAAGGTGACTCAATTTTCTCCCCCTGCGTTTTTAATCAGCTCGGGTTGCATTCCATGAATGATTTGCCTTCCATTGATCGAATTTATAGTTGTCCCCCCTGTAATAGTTCAGGTAGCTAACTGGACCTTTTTTGAGGCTCAAAGTTGCCAACTTAAACAAAAAATAAATATAAGGTTCGGTGCGGCTGAACACTCAAAACGGAAGCCCCAGTCATTGATAGAGGAGGGGCCGTCCCAAACTATAAATACTGGTCCAATTTTACCTCGTACTACCTGCTGTAAAAACCTAAGTCAATTATTCGTTCTTTCTATTATTTACATCTTAATTTTAAATGACCAACTCAAATTCAGTGACTGGGTTGGAAGCAGAGTTTTCTCAAAAGCTTGCTGTAGAGAGGAGAGACTCGATCAGAGCGTTGGCTATCTCCGAAAACGATGCGTGGAAGGACACGATCACCAATGTTATTAGATCGGTGGTATCGATCAAATTGAATCAATGTGTGGATTTCGATAGTGAACGGCCATACACCGGTGAAGCTACTGGATTCATTGTGGACGCCGAAAGAGGTATAATCATTACCAATAGACACGTTGTCGGAACTGGTCCGTTCAGCGGATATGCAGTTTTCGATAACCATGAAGAGGCTGACGTTATACCTATATTCAGAGACCCAATTCATGATTACGGGTTTTTGAAGTTTAACCCAAAGGATATAAAGTATATGAAGATTACCCAGTTGGAGATTGACCCTCAATTGGCTCAGGTGGGGACTGAAATCAGAGTCGTTGGTAACGACAACGGTGAAAAGTTATCCATTATGAGTGGGATTATATCAAGAATTGATAGAGCTCCGCCTGATTATGGTACAGATACCTACAATGATTTCAACACAGAGTATATCCAAGCCTCTGCTAGCTTAACTGGTGGTTCCTCTGGTTCTCCGGTTGTGAATTCGGAGGGGATAGTAGTGGCGATGCAAGCAGGTGGATCCTTCTGGGCTTCGACCGATTACTTCCTCCCTCTTTTTAGGGCGAAAAGAGCATTGAAATGTCTCCAAAATAACGAAACTATCACTAGAGGTGACATTCAAGTAGTATGGACCAAAAGGCCCTATGGTGAATGTGAAAGATTGGGACTTTCTTCAGAAGTGGAAAGAAGTGTCAGAAGTGCATTCCCCGAGTCCAATGGTTTACTTTGTGCAAAATTAGTAATTCCAAAGGGAACCTGTGATGGTTTGATAAAGGAAGGTGATATTTTGGTTTCAGTGAATGACGATTTTGTTGTTAGTCTTGTAAAATTAGACGAAATTTTAGATGACAACGTTGGTAGGGAAGTAAAATTCACCTTGAGGCGAGGAAACGGCAATTCCTTTGATCTCTCAATCAAAATCGGAAATTTGTTTGACATAACGCCATCAAAGTATGTTCATGTATTTGGAAGTATTGTTTATGACATCTCTTACCAAATTTGTGCAAATAACAATATGCCAATCACTGGTGTTGTAGTGACGCGGCTCATTGATAAATATGCGACTACTGTTATTGAATCAATTAATGACAAGGTCATTCACAATTTGGATAATTTTATTGAAGTTATTAAAGATATTCCAAATGGTGCAAGAGTACCTATTGCATATTATCAACTTGGAGAAGACTGGAGCGAAATTGATAAAGAACAGAAGCAAACTAAATGGCAAAAGATCGATCGCAAATGGTTTTCAAGATTTGTTATGGCCACTTGTAATGATATTACCGGATTGTGGGATATTGTAGACTTAGCTGAAGGCTTCGATTTCCCAAAACTATCACCAACAGAACCTGAAAAGGCAACCTACAAAAAAATGCAGAAGATTGATAACAGTGAGGATAAAGAAATCGACTTGAAGTATGATACATATAATCGGATTCTTAGATCAATTGTGGAAGTTGAAGTTAATTACTTTTACGAAGACGACGGCACTTTCAGCTCCCGACTGTTCGGTACTGGAATTATACTAGATGTTGAAAACGGATATGTGCTTGTGCAACAGAATGACGTGAGTGGTGATATGTGCGACGTACAGATAGAATTTGGTAACGCAGTCGAAGTATCTGGAAAAGTTGTCTTTATGCATCCGCATCAAAATATTACCATTTTAAAGTATGACCCTCAGTCTTTGATTGCTGATATCCAACCTCATGTTTTCAGTGAAACCCCCTTGAAGAGAGGCGAAAAATGTTTACTTATAGGGAGCTCATCTAAGTCTTCATTTATGATGAAAGAGGTTACGATTGCAGGGTTTTCGACCAATCATTCCGAAGATTTTGGATCAAATTATTTTTTCAATTCACATAACCTTGAGTTGGAATCGGCGCCAGGTGATGCAACAGGGATCTTGTGTGACAATGATGGAACTTTTAGAGGGGTGTATTTCCCTTCACTCTATCGAAATGTAGGTAATAGTGGGTCTGTATTAGATATTAATGATTTGCAATACATTGCTAAAGGATTCAAGACTCATACCATGCCAACAAATTTAAGAATTGTGGATTCCAAATTCGAGCCTCGGGGACTTCTTGAAGCTAAAAAGCAAGGTGTCCCATCTGAATGGGTTGCTAAGTATAATGATCATGATGCATCAGGAGATGCTGTTTTCTTGCAAGTTACCGAAGTGCATGCTCCTATTATAAGTAATAATGTTGACAACCTCAAATCTACTTTGGAAGTGGGAGATGTCATACTTACAATAGATGGGAAGTTAGCCACATCCTTGAAGGACGTGAATGCTTTATCTGAAAAGCTTTCGTTTAATTATAAGGTTTTAAGGAGAACAGAAATCTTGGATCTTACTGTACCAACTGTTATGGCTAGCGATATGTTTAGCAGCCATTTGCTAGCTTGGTGTGGTTTATTTTTCCAAGCACCTTCTCAAGGTACTCGTAACGATAAATTTAGCCTTCCGTCTGGGGTTCATATTGTTGGCGGCAGTGCAGGATATCCTGTGCTTTCTGCAGAATTGCAATATAATAGTTATGTCACTGAAGTTAATGACCAATCTGTCAAAACCATGGATGAATTTGTTGACTTGATTAAAGCTATTCCGCATAATACTTATGTCAAGATTAGGTAT
Source organism: Dujonia oleophila (assembly GCA_030563865.1). Lineage (NCBI taxonomy): Eukaryota > Fungi > Ascomycota > Pichiomycetes > Serinales > Debaryomycetaceae > Dujonia > Dujonia oleophila. The sequence goes on along the minus strand of JAJMKG010000029.1, from coordinate 154,454 downwards.
GTTCATGAGAGCATTCCTGTGACCAAGGTTGTGAAAACTGACTACCACTACTTCCCAACTGGTGAATTTAAAAAGGACAAAGATGGTAACTGGGTTGAACTTAGCCCCCTTGTCGTTTATTAGATATTAGAATTAGACAAATATATAAAAACTTGAAACAACTCTGTAGGTGTGCTCTAGAGGATAGCTTAATCGAGCCGGCTAGATCTATCGTTGGGAACTATCGAGTAAGTTGGTACTGAAGATATTTTTTTTCTGATAAAACTCTTTTTCTTTGTACCAGTATCCCCTTCGCCAGAGACTTCGTTACAAAGTTACAGTTCCTTCGTTGCAGCTACCCAAACACCAGATACTTCTGATCAGAAATTGCAGCCATACGGAAGTGCAACACTATGCTGCAGCCCTAAATTTATTACCCGGACATTTCCTGCGTACAAAGCCAGAAAATTTTCGCTCATAGTTAAAAAGCAAAAAGAGCAAAAAATCTTCAAGAAAAATATAATTAACGACACCTTCTCTTCTCTCGAATACGGCGACAAAGCGCTGTGCGAGTACACATGGATATTGGGAAATAGTACATAAACTAAGTGTTCTTCAAGATGTGAGTTTCTGGAATGATTCTAGGAAATCTGAACAAAGTGTATTCAAAAAAAAATATAAAGAACCTCTTCTCTAGCGTTTACTATGATGATCGTTACACAACAAAATGTCCGGTGAACCCTGAGCCATGGATAAAATACATGCATCACCATCTGACTTAAATGCTAGCTAAAGCTGTGGTTTTTTTTTTTTTTTTTTTTTGTGTCTACATCCAATCTTGTTCTCCACTTTTTGGATGCCTTAGATTTTGTATTATTTACCAATGTCCGTGTACATTCGTGCACCCACTCAATTGGGTTTCTACTTTATACATATCAGAAGGATTTTTATGATGATAAAACTTTTTTTCAGTTCTGCTTCTGATACCAAAATTTCATGAAGATAACCCTTTACCAAAGCTCAATATCTGACAAATCCTTACTGAAATGTATGTAGTAGAAATTGTGGACAGCCTAGGTACTATGTTGTGACCAGTGTTAGGTTATCAATGTGCTGTACTCTGTATTTTCCCCTGGTGGGAGAATCAGTGCTATACAGGACTGAGTACTGATAACAGATTTTTCATTACCGCTTGGTTCTTTTTCGCTGCACTTTGTGTTGTTTTGTTCTATTCTTTTATGACTTACTTGTTCACTCAAGTAGAACTAATCTTCTCATGATTGCCTTTTTGACTCCTCGTTAACCAGTTTTATTTCTTCCGCCTTCTCGACCTATTAATCTTCTATTTCAAGATATCGCAAGTGAAAGATGACCCCCTTACCGCCAACTTAAGAGCCATGAGCTAACTCCATTCGTTTAGTTCCCTATTTTCTTGCTCTCTGCACTGAACTACATGTGCAGATGTGCTCAGCACATTGAAAAAGACCACCTTGGTCACATTCAACCTACCTACATTTGTTTGGTTTCCTACTTTTCTGTATTGTACTATATGTCCAGATACACACTCTATACATCAAAAATGACCACCTTCCCGTCAATTCCACAAGTACTGACTTTACCAGGTCCAAACAAGCGAATGTTGGAGATGGTATTCTGGTGAATGGTAGACAAAGCCTTGGCTGCACCTCCTTGTTGGTTTGGCTTGTTAACCTTACCCTTCAAGTCCAATTGTCTGAACATGTTCAAAGCGTCATGAGACGAGATTTCTACGTCGTCATCGTCAAGAGAACCAGCGACCCTAGGGTTGTCGTGGGTCAAATCCTTTTGCTTTTCAACCTTGTAAGACTCCTTCCATCCTTGCTCAGAACCTTCAAATACAATCAAATTGCATTCATGGCCACCCACTACAATCTTGTTTTCAGTCAAGAAAACAATCGACTTGAAGGGTAAGTAGTTGGAGTTAACATTGAAGATCGCTCTAGGAGGCTGGTCCTGTGCACTAGGGTAAACTACACCAACGGAAGCGTCATGGCTGACGAATCCCAATGCATCTCCGCTAGGGCTGAAGGACACATCGTGGATCCAAGCTCCAGTTTCGTTAATGAAGTCTCCACACAACGTTTGGAAAGGTAATTTGGAACCCCAGGCGGTAGGCTCAGGTTTAGCGTCCAATCCCTTGATGTAAGCAGAGAAAACCCTGGCATGCCCATCGGTGGATCCGCAACTAAGTAAAACATTGTTGGGGTGCCACGATAAGCTGGTGATGGTGGACTTTAATGGCTTTTTCAAGTGCTTGGAGATCCACCAATCGTTCTCTTCTTCGTAATAGCAAATGGCCACAATTCTGTCCGAAGATCCAATTGCAAACTTTTGTCCATTTGGAGACCATTTACAGACGGTTGCAGCTCTGTTGATTCTTAAAAGAACCAAAGTTGGCTTATAGTCTTGCTCTTGAGCACTATACTCCCATACCAAGGCGTTACGATCTTGGGAACAGGTCAAGATTTTCGATGAATCAGGCGAAAAATCGACCGAAGTGACTGTCTTGTCGTGGCCCTTTAAAGTGGTGATGAGTCTGGGCCTTGAGGAGTTCGTAGCTGATGAAACATCGTAGAGCTCTACCGTGTTCGCCTTTGTAATGGCGAGCAACTGGCGATCTGGAGAGAAAACGTGCTCCTTGATTGGATCGTGGCCAAGTTGGAATACTGTTGGAGACATTGGGAATGGGAAATTGAGTTTGCTGGCGTGTATTGAATATCAGGAGTCGACTCTACCGATAATTCAGTGGGGGATAAAGGACGGTAGCCTGAGGGGTGGGCCGGCCGCCAATTTTAGTGAAGGAAGTCGTGATGTTACATACAGGACTGTATACTATATTGGGTTGTATGCAGGTGGTACTTATAGGGGAGAGAGAGAGAGAGGCAGTGCCCCCTTTATACCACTCTACAATGTTCAGAGGAAAGCAGGCGTCGCAGGATTAGGGAATAGAAAGGCAATCACTCTAGAAAGTTACTGAATCTTATACATTTTTTTCGGGTTTCATTGACTAATACTATACTGCGTAGTTTTCATGCTACGTCATTTTTTTTTTTTTTTTTCACTGTTTTATTTTTCAAGCTTCAAGCACTACTGAAACAAGTACAAGGCACTGAAACACTGTATCGACAACACTGACTAGTAACCTGTGTCCATCAAACTTCTAACACATTGATAATTTCTGCTTCTACGTTACTAAATTGTTTTTTTTTTTTGTTTTTTTTTTTCTCTTTTTTCCTTATTTTTTTCAATCGGTCAATGTTTGGCATGCTCCTGTGCCTCAAGGTAGGCCTTACTCTTGTTCCACGCCTTTAACACCTTGGGGTTCTTGATGCCCTGAACTTTACCGTCCAATCTTTCAATAATTGCTCTAAACAAGTTACCAGTTTCCTTGTTGTACAATATTCTTAACCAGTAAAACATAATGAACAAAGTCAACTGGTAGCCCGAAGTATTTCTGAAAAGTAAGGTTCTCAATAATAAGTACACCATAAGGATCAATTCATCGTAGGCAATCAATGATGCCAAAAAATCTTGCTCTTTCAACACAATGTCAACCTTGTACTCATCAGAGATGTGTAAGATGGCAATAAGCAAGTATGGTATCAATTTGAAAACAGATTTGAAGGTGAAACACCACACAACTGATAAAATCATGTACTGGAAATTTTGGTGTGACATCAAAGTTGGAGCTGAGGGTAAGTTCCTCAAGCCAAACTTGTGCGAAAAGGTGGCACTCAATGCCACCAATGCTCCAATCAATGTAAGTCTATAAGAGATGGAATTGATGTAATACTTGTTAGGAAGCCAAAGGACTTGGAAAAGTACGGAAATTAACCCAAATACAATCGTAGTAAAGTGGCCTGCGAGCCATGCCTTCTTTTTAAGCGCCGTTTGCAGAACCTGCTTTTTGATGAGTTTTTTTCTGGCGAATTCCGAGGGGAATGTTTCATTGGTGGGGCCATTGACAGCGGTTCCGTTAGGTTCGGTTGCAGTTTGGGACATCTTACCGGATACGACTTGATGCAACTTGATACAGTTTGATACAGACCTGATACAACTGAAGAACTTTTCCTTTTTTAATGTTGCGGTTTCCGTTGCACTTGCTAGAGAACAATCTGAAATTCCTTCTGTGTACTGCATACGAACGGCTGCAGGCACCACGCTGAAAAAAAAAAAAAAAAAAAAAAAAAAAAAAAAAAAAGAAAAAATTAAAAACATAAACACTTAACGTGACAGAGTGAAGGGGAGAGTAGGATAGAAGTAATCGTTCTTTTCTGTAGTCATGATCCCTCCCAAAGATATCTTGAATGTAGATTATGCCAATTCCACATTCCTTTCGCCCGTGGAGGCCGAAGTGCTCTCACAGTACCAGCTTCTTGCCGTACAATTGAATACGCTCTCCAATGAATTGAAGGATTTAAACTCTGTGGCGACAGAAATTAACAGGAAGAAGGGCGAATCGGAAAATGAATCCACTGACGAACTGGAAGGCAACTCGGCATCCCTATTGGACAATCTCCGGAACTTGGAGGTGAAAATTGGCCTTGTCTATACGTTATTCAAGGGAGCGGTGTACGCGTTATTTCTTCAAAATGAAGAGGATTTGAATTTGCAGAACGAGCAGAGAGAAGAGGAGCGCTCGGAGTCGGAGGCTGAAGCTGAATCCGATTTGAGCTCGGATAGGGCTAAACGGGAACGAGATTACGCAGCAGAAGATGAGGAGGAGGAGGAATATCGTCAAAAGAAGAGATAGATATTGATCTAAAGAAGGAAATATATACTGGAGGTTATAGAGTGCGAGCGGTTCGTGTTGTTCAGTGCCAGTTTCCCAGTGCTAGTTGTCCACTTCAAGTTCTGCACTTCAAGTTCTCCAGTTCGAGCTTGACCAGCGTAGCATTGAAGTATGACATTCAACCTGATACTTAGTGCAACCAAATCATTGTAGGTAGATCAAGCCTAAGTCAACCGAGACCTGATTTTTCAGAATGGGCTATTAGCTTCACTTTGACAATAGCTGACTCGCTTCATAATAACGTTGCACCAACTAATGTACTGCCAAATTTTTAAGTTGAAGCAGTTGACTCAAGACACTCAGACTTGACGTATGCTCCAAGAGATCTAAAATGGATGGAATTGGCCAAAGTGTAACTCGTAGCTGTGATAGACCTGTACGGTCAAAGAGCACAAATGTCCATAGCCTAGCTCCATTGAACGGCATACAAGAAGCAAACGACAGTCATATAGGCAACTAGTTCGAACTTCTGATCATGCCACTGGGAGATATACTCTGAAGTAGTATACTTGAGCACATATAGGCATACATATCATAGACATATATACATTATACATCGTGTACATCGGAATACATCGGTATACATCGGTATATATCGGTATACATAGGCATACATATGGATACAATAAGTGTATACAAATTTAAAGTCTATCGTACTGCATACGCATACGTTTTACCTCCTCTAAACTGAGTTTCTATCCATCTTTCGACTTTTAACCGGCACTTTCCTTGGCACCTCTACATGTGGGTTATCCTGAGCCGGCCAAAACAGGCGAAAACGCCCCAGTAGACACCCCTCTGGCTTCTACCATCGCCCCATCTCAGATCTCTCCACATTCCATTCCATCCTGCAGGCAGTGGTGCGACCGAATCTTGTCCGAGTCAACTTGGGCTCGCTACGCTGCACAATCTCCAACGAACGATAGGACCAACCTACAGTATGCTCCCTGAAAAAGGCATTTTTCGGTCCCTGCACTAGCGCCATCTTGTTTGTCGCTGTCTTTATTGCCCATTTTCTTTTTCCAGCAATTTTTTCCCAATTTTCCGCCCTCCGCTACTTCCCATCGCACCCTTTCTGACTTCAACCTCATCTGATTAATTTACGAGGAACGTTCCTAATAAAGGCATGAAAAAAATGGAGACAAAAAAAAAAAAAGCTACACTTCTTTTCTTCTTCCTTTCCCATACCCAGTCCCATTGATACCTGTTCAACATGTCAGCCAACGATAAATATGCCACTCCATTGTCTTCCAGATACGCATCTGAAGAAATGTCGTCGATCTTCTCTCTCAGAAACCGTTACTCCACCTGGAGAAAGCTCTGGTTGAACTTGGCCATCGCTGAGCAGCAAGTTGGATTGAGTGTCATCACCGATGAGGCCATTGAACAAATGAAGGCCAACTTGGAAATCACCGACGAACAAATTGACGCTGCCACCAAGGAAGAAGCTATCGTCAGACACGATGTCATGGCCCATGTCCACATTTTCGGAGACTTGTGTCCAGCTGCCTCTGGAATCATCCACTTGGGTGCAACCTCCTGCTTTGTCACCGATAACGCTGATTTGATTTTCTTGAGAGACGCATACGACGTTTTGATCCCCAAATTGGTCAATGTCATTGACAGATTGTCCAAGTTTGCATTGGAATACAAAGACTTACCTGTCTTGGGCTGGACCCATTTCCAACCTGCTCAGTTGACTACTGTTGGTAAGAGAGCCACCTTGTGGATCCAGGAATTGCTCTGGGACTTGAGAAATATGGTTAGAGCCAGAAATGATATTGGACTCAGAGGGGTTAAGGGTACCACCGGTACTCAAGCCTCGTTCTTGTCATTGTTCCACGGTGACCACGACAAGGTCGAAGCCCTTGACGCTAAGGTGGTTGAGTTGCTTGGTTTCGAGCACGTTTACCCAGTCACCGGTCAAACTTACTCCAGAAAGATTGATATTGACGTTCTCTCTCCATTGGCCTCATTAGGTGCCACTGCCCACAAGTTTGCTACCGATATCAGATTGTTGGCCAACTTGAAGGAAATTGAAGAACCTTTCGAAAAGTCCCAAATCGGTTCCTCCGCCATGGCTTACAAGAGAAACCCAATGAGATGTGAAAGAGTTTGTTCTCTTGCCAGACACTTGGGAGGTTTATTCAACGATGCTGTCCAGACCGCTTCCGTTCAATGGTTTGAGAGAACCTTGGATGACTCTGCCATCAGAAGAATCACTTTACCATCTGCCTTCTTGACCGCCGACATCGTGTTATCTACTTTGCAAAACATCACCAGTGGTCTCGTTGTGTACCCAAAGGTTATTGAAAGAAGAATCATGGCTGAATTACCATTCATGGCTACCGAAAACATCATCATGGCTATGGTCGAAAAGGGTGGTTCCAGACAAGACTGTCACGAAGAAATCAGAGTGTTGTCTCACCAAGCCTCTGCTGTTGTCAAGCAAGAAGGTGGTGACAACGATTTGATCCAAAGGGTCAAGAACACCAAGTACTTCGAACCAATCTGGAAGGACTTGGATGGATTATTGGACCCATCCACCTTTGTTGGTAGAGCCCCACAGCAAACTGAAAAGTTTATCAACAATGACGTTAAGAAGGCTTTGGAGCCATTCAAGCAATTCATTAACGATGAAAAGGTTTCATTAAATGTTTGAGCATAAAGGTAGGTAAATAGATAATAAATGAATAAAAGCAATAAGATAAAAAGTGAAATGAAACGAGTATTAATATATATATATACATCTGGAGAAGGGTGCTACTAAACTAGTGGCCATCTATGTCTATGCATATATTTAGAGTGCTTCTGACTCGCTCATGTCTATTAAGTGGTTCACCTCTTTAAGAATCGGGACGTAGTCAAATGTGGTCAAAATGGGTCTTTGATTGATATTCTTTGGGTCTATCACTCCCCTTATAAGGTCTCTCTCCAACATCTTTTCATTAACATACAACGAGGTGAAACTCCGTGTAGGCACAACGTATATCTTCATATCTGCCTTGTACCTGGGACGTGCCAATATCTTCTTGATAAATAAGTTGGAAGGCACTTCATTCTTCTTACCAATGCTATAAAACATCTCCTCGCAGAACTCTTCTTCATCGATCAACCAGTGGTCGCCTGGATTGGCAGCCTCCAACTTAAGCAAAGTCGAACCCTCTGGGGTGTTGCTGCTTGATCTGGTTACCCTGAAGAAGGTATAATCGTCTACACCGAATAATGAATGCATTGCAGTGTTGAGACAGTTGTATATGGGGTACTTCACTTGACTATCCAATACATCCTTCCTGAAAGATTGCAATACTTTGTTTGACAAGCTAGATAAGTTTACGAGGTTATTGTCTACCAATTGAACATTCTTAGACAACAACGATGACGACGGTGACGAAGATGGTAGTGACTCCAATTCGGAATTGAATTTGGATGCGGTTTCGCCTACTCCGCATGATGATTCAACTATTCGAATCGTCTTTAAGTTGACGTTGGGAGTTAAGCTTTTGTATAGGGATATTAAAGATGGCGCTAACGTGAGCTTTATCTTAATTCCAGCCTCTAGCGATTTCAAATGTAGCTTGGAGTGGGAATCAAACGAGATCAGCCTGAATGGTTTTTTGGATGCCGATTTCCTCCTTATGGCGATTTTAATAATATCTTTATTGATAAGGTACTTAGGATTGATTTTGGATCTGGGTATGCTGCTGTGGAGTGAGCCTGCTTCAACTGTATTGTTTGATGGGGGCCTAGATTGGCTTGTTGCAGCATTTGCTTCTTCTCTGGTGCTCTCTTTCTTCACTGCTTGCGCCGTGCCTATGGAGGTGGAGCTTGATCCCTCTGTCGATATTGAGCTTATATGGGTCATTGTGTTTAAAGTCTTTGGCGAGTTCGTGGTTGAAGTTGCAGGAAGACTTATGGAGGATATAGAGGAAGTTTTGCTTGTAGCACCATTGGTGGAAGCACCGTCGCTGCTGCTCACTGGCGAGTCACCTCTTGAGAAGGGCATTCCATTGTGTTGCAGCAGGGGAAGTGAATGGGGAAGCGGGATTGAGTGTTGCACATTAGCATCAATATTTAATAGTTCCTGAATTCTCTTCATGTGGAGGGAATATTCAATTGGGGCCTATATTTGGAGTATAAATCCTGTTATAAAGGGTACGGTTGTTAAGGATAAGAATAGCGTTTTTTTTTTCAACAAAATACCTCCATCTGCTTCGGAGTCTAGATAGAGAAGGGATTGAAGCTCTTGGATGAAATCTATAATTCAACACGAACCAGAAAGAAGACTAGAACGTATATAAGAAAAAAAAGTATATAAAAATAAAATAAAAAAAGTACAAAGGGCAAAATCGTGTAAATTTTTGGTATAACAATCTTCATGGAACGCATCCTCCAAAAAATATTCGGAATTGTTGGTGACAGGTTGAGGTTAAAGATACATACGAAAATAATAGAAAGGATATGTGGGTACGGCAATAACAAAGATGCGCCAAAAGGAGAAAGGGAAATGTCTACTAATGGGGAAGTTTCTTCAGCAGCCAAGGGTAGGTGCAAAAGATTGGGAGGAATACCACTATGGAGATCGCCAAGGTTTCATGGGGAAGAGACCACATAATACGAGTCTCGTATAGATTCGAAATAGTATGATGCAAAGCTAGCCTGCTCCGTGAATCTTCGGGATTAAAGACTTATAGTTGATGTATGGATGAATAATTGCAAAGAAAAGAAACAAAAAAAGAAATAATAAAAAATAAAAGCTAATAAAAAATAAAAATTCGAAACAACAATAAGCGAGCATGAGCCAGATTTAAAAATCAAAAATATTCTGGGAAGGAGAGGCTAAAGCAAAAGTTGGACCAGAGTGGAGCAGAAACATACATCGTAGGAAGCGAAGCGCAACTCTGAGTATTCAAGAAAATATGCTGCATGTTTGACCCAGTTCAGAGTGCATGAGTGTATCATTGACAGCGGGGAGGGGAAGCTGTGGTACGCTGGCTATTTCAACAATAGTGGGTACACTTTATTCGTTGGTGAGCCCGGAAATTTTATTTTCTTTTTTCTCTTTTTTTTTTTTTTTTTTTTTTATTAATATGCTTTTATGTGAAAATGCAAAAATTGATGGTGAAAGTGGCGCCAAAAGCCATACTGGATTGTTGGTCCGGCTGCGGACGTTGACAAGCAAAAATAACTGCCTTCCCTCCGAAAGTTGGATGATAATCGTTCCTAATCCGTGTGTCGGGAAATTTACTCTCGATTCCGGGATTTCATGGAGCGTGCATAAAATTAAAGTTTTTTTGCTAATTTTTTTTCGGACGTATTTTTATCAGTTACTCCGGTTTTTCTTTTTTTTTTACTTTGATCAGTGTGTTTTTCTCTGAATTTTGGGTATTCTTTTATCTTTGGCATCCTCCTTTCAGAAGTCGGCGTTTGCTTTCCCCTTTTTGTAAGCTTAGCCGACCTTACTTTCATACGAAGGCTACATCTAAAAATGAACGCTTTTCTTAATTGCGGAAGGATTTAAGAACTCATGCATGAGCCCGCTTCAAATGTTGCATTGATGGAAAAGTACATAAAAGTGAGCAAGTTGGCAGATGACGTAAAAAGAAGGGATGGTCTCAGTGCAGCAACGCAATGAAGGGCCAGTTTCTTTTCAAGAATCGATAGCTCTTACGAAGGCACAATACATATTGTGGTTGGATATCGACAGAAGAATTTTGACAGGCAGACTAACTTCTGTTTACGAGATGGCTGCAAATGTTTAATGGTAGCCAAACAAAAAAAAAAAAAAAAAAAAAAAAAATAAAAAAAAAAAAAAAAAAAAAAAAAAAAAAAAAAAAAAAAAAAAAAAAAAAAATTAAAAAAAAAAAAAAAATAAAATAAAATAAAATAAAATAAAGTATAAAGAAGGAAGTCAACAGAGACAATAGATGAACAATGTATCCATGCATGAGCTACTTAGTTGCCGATATGCTTGAAGGTCCTCGTAATATTGGTTACAGGTGCTGTCATGGAGGTTTCTTTTGTTGCCTTAACCATGAATTTCCTGAACCACAGTATCTTCTTCTGGTAGAATGTAAGCATGCACTACTTTCAGTGTTGGTCCCAAGCAGGTGCATGAAAAGCTTAACTTCTGAAATCTAATCACCCCTAGCGGGAATCGCATAAACCCGAAACCTGCCTAGATATCGAATGGAATGCTTATTTTGGATTAACTATGTTTTGTCCTTTTCCACAAATTACTCGTGAAACTGTGGGATCAAGGCTCCGCTACTACATTGCAGTTTCCGTGGAGAGTGATGGATTATTTTTTTCTAGCCGCTAATTTCGTATATTGGTCCGCCGCACTCTTTTTAAGTGTACCCCGGTTACCAAGCACTGAGCCATTAAGAGTTTATTTCTTACTATTGGTTCATTATTTTTTCGATCAAAAAAAGAATGCTTACATCGCAATTAGTAATTCTTATAAATCTGAACATTATTCTTGTTTAATGCATTTCTTGCGAACCATAACGGCAGGCGTCAAGTCCGAGAATTACAGATTTCACGAGTAAATGCATGTGGTGCGTCAAAAGAAAAAGTGGAAAATTCCGCCAAACGGATGCATGCCTTCTACGAATCTCTGAAAACGTTTAATAACATCTGTTACGCTGATTTCACTGAGCGCTGCACCCGCTGAATAAACTGCGACATCTTTTCACTATCCTACTCTCTTCCCTACAATATGTTTTACTTTCTTGGGCCCATACAAAACTAAAGTTAGCACCTGCAGAAGCTAATCAGTATTTTCTTCGGTTAAATACTCACCGCTTTTAGTCGCTGGATACCGCTGTATACCTTTCTACTGCATCCTGCCGTTCAACTCAACTCTACCATCCTAGTCCACTCTCTCACTCTATTCCACACCGTGCCCACTCCACACCCACCAGACACCAAAGAAAGATCTGCATGCAGTACTCGTATTCTCACAAGCTTGCCCTAGTGTGCAGTGCCTACCCCATGTCTCTCCTGTATGCAGTGCCTCTGCTGCTTACTCACACCCCAACCACTATACTACATCAGAGTCTCCACCATTCGGCGTCACATACTCGTCAAATTTGACTCCAATGCCTTCCACCATCCGTCTCAAACTGCTGCAGCGTTCACCCATCTTTAAGTATACGATTCGACAAACTTGGCCCCAACTATCCAGTGGTTCCTCTAACAGTCGCATGCACTTGCTCCATTCATCGCTCTCACATGCAGGCCTATCGATGACTCCGTCCTGCACACTCCCCTCAAGATCAACCGCGGACCGCTGCGCTCACGACCTTCAACAGTGGGGTCAATCCAGTGATTTGCCTTTGGTGCTCTTCTTCTTCTACACAGTAGTACAGAAGTCTTTTTTTTTGGTATTCGAAGTACTGTAGCAGTAGCAGCAACAGTAGTAACAGTAGTATATAACAGAAAATGTCATTTGCAGCCGCTGACTGTTCCGGAGGCAGTAACCCCTTGTTGCAATTCAACAAGCACACACAGCAGGACAGATCGTTACAAAGACAGACGGTCCCCGACCAAGCACTCCAAAATGGCGGAGGGCAGTTCAAAAATGAATCTATGATGAATGCCGTCGACAGGCAGAACATGGACCAGTTCATGAATAATTCCAACGCAGGAAACTTCCAGTTCCAGCCCATGAGACATGAATTAAACATGATGCAGCAACTGCACTCCCCCCAGCCCCAGCATCAGCAGCCCATGGGCGCTTCAGGGCAAAACTGGTCGGGCGAATTTGCCTCTCCGGTGTCGCGGACACCGGTTCTGGTGCAAAATAAGCCCGTCAGCTCACAAGGAGCCCAGTGGGGTAACGAATACAGCCAAGTACGACAAGCGGGCAACATGCAGAGTGCCCAGCACCACCAACCTCAGCCCCAGTACGCTGGACCCAGGATGGGATATCGTCCAATGATGATGATGGGGAATAGTATGCTCCAGCAGCCACAGCCACAACAACTGAGTGAACTCCAGCAACAGCAGAAGGTTAACGCAGAGTTGAACTGGGACGATAAGTTCAAAGAAATGGACGAATTAGCCCAAAACGTCGAGGAAATCACCCGGGAAAAGTCCCCTGAGATTGTGATCGATGACAAGTACCAAGCAACCTTCCAGGAGGTATGGGATAGCTTGAACTCGGACGCCATCGAGAACGACTTCATTAGTCAGCTGTACGAGGAATTCAAAAACACCCAGGGCCAGGGTTTACCACCTGACATGGCCCAGTGGGAGAGAGATTTCGCCAAGTATGCGTCGACAAGGGCTCATTTCGGCGACTACAAGTTTGAAGAGCAGCAGCACAACCAATTCTTGGACCTTCCCCAAGACCAGGACGCCTACCAAATTGGTCTCCAATTGATGGAAAACGGAGCCAAGCTCTCTGAGGCAGCTTTGGCATTTGAAGCTGCAATCCAGAAGGACCAAAACCACGTTTTGGCCTGGTTGAAGCTTGGGGAAGTGCAGACACAGAATGAGAAGGAAATCGCAGGTATTTCAGCCTTGGAGAAGTGTTTGGAATTACTGCCAGAGAACTCTGAGGCGTTGATGACGTTGGCCATTTCATACATTAACGAAGGGTACGATAATGCCGCCTTTGCAACGTTGGAAAGGTGGATTTCGACTAAGTACCCGCAAATTTGCGACAAGGCAAGAGAAAGAAACCCCTTGATAGATGACGAGGACAGGTTTTCGTTAAACAAGAGGGTTACCGAATTGTTCATGAAAGCAGCACAGTTGTCACCAGATCAGGCCAATATGGACCCAGACGTACAAATGGGTTTGGGAGTGTTATTCTACGCCAATGAAGACTTTGACAAAACCATTGATTGCTTCAAGGCTGCATTGTCGATCAAGCCAGACGATCCAGTGTTGTGGAACAGATTGGGGGCCTCGTTGGCCAACTCCAACCGGTCCGAAGAAGCAGTCAACGCATATTTCAAAGCATTGGAGTTGAAGCCCACTTTTGTTAGAGCAAGGTACAATTTGGGAGTTTCATGTATTAACATTGGATGCTACAAGGAGGCTGCTGAACACTTGTTGAGTGGGTTATCTATGCATCAAGTTGAGGGGGCCTCTGACGACGGCTTGCTTAACAACAACCAGAGCTCTTCCTTGATGGAGACTTTAAAGAGGGCGTTTATTGCTATGGATAGAAGAGATTTCTTGGAATTGGTGAAGCCGGGCATGGATTTGAATCAGTTCAGGGGAGAGTTCAACTTCTAGGGTACGAAAGGTAAATCTGCAAGAAGCTAGAATAAGGTAAAAGAGCGAGACGTGATAAGGACTGGAGAAAAAGAGAGGGAAGCCCTTGAAATAAGAGCATTTCAAAGAAGTGACCAACAGTCTTCCGAGGACTCTTTGCAAAGACCACGAATAATTATGCATTGCATATGGCTAATACTCGCTCTCACGACCCCCAATCTCCTGACCATGTTGTACATTTTATAGATGTCTGTTGTTATATTTAATGCTATTATGCGAATGCAGCCTGTAGATCATTTCTCGTTTCAGAAAGTTTCTGGTAGACGTCTTACGCTATCTATCTAGCACCGTTCGTTAATTTTTCACTCTTAATTTTTCACTCTTTTTTTTTTTTTTTTTTTTTTTTTTTTTTTTCCGTTGTGACTCAGCTTATCTGCCCCAGGAAGTCGAAAAATTTACAACCAGACCAGAACGTCTTCATCGACAAGCGTAGCTCAGCATCACTTCAACGATGACATTCCCGTTATTACCTCTTGTAGAGTCTCTCCAGGACATACAAAGACTCTCAGTAATCGGACAATATTTGATTCCGTTCGGAAGTTTCAAAATCTCAAAGTACTTTGTGAATCAGTTCCCCAACCATGCAGACATTAAAGTCGACGCCAGTGGTTCAGATGCCAGCGTAGACCAAATCGTTGAATTGTTGAATAATGGTATCAACCAGGTTCTAGTTAATGAAACCCAGGCTGTGCAGCTTGTAGAAGAGGCAGGATTGCCTGCCAGCAGATTTATCGTCACTGGTGGTCAGGGAAGCCCCAGTGGTAGCGCTGTGAGTGACTCTGACGTTTTGGTAAGCGCGCAAGTGTCAAACATCAAGCAGGTCAGCCAGTCAGGTAACAGAATAATATACTTCAAGGTCAGCAGCGGCGCCACCCAAGCTGAAGTCGAAGCGTTAGTAGAACAAGGGTACGTTCCTGTTGTTTCTTCTGGAAGCTTACTGACAGCAGCTGAACCAACTGGTGATGGGCAACTTTCCATTTCTTCGATCTTTGTCAACAGTTTAACTACCGACCGTCCTGACGGTTTGTACACCACGTTGATTACCACCCCAGCCCCTTCTTACACTGCATTGGGAGTTGTCTACTCGTCGAAGGCTTCCATTCAAGCTGCCATCGCTGAAGGAGAAGGGGTTTACCAGTCACGTAAACGTCCCGATGAGCTCTGGTACAAGGGGAAGACCTCTGGAGCCACCCAGATACTTGTCAAGTTGGAAAAGGACTGCGACTCAGACTTGGTCAAGTTCATTGTTGAACCCAGGAAGGGCTACGGATTCTGCCACTTGGAGAGCAACTTCACCTGTTTCAACGACAGGCAATTGAGTGCCAAGGATTCCACTGTGGGCTCTGGCTTGAGCAAGTTGGACTCAACTCTATTCGAGAGATCCCAAACTGCTCCACAGGGTTCATACACCAAGAGATTGTTTGACGACGAAGCTTTGTTGATCGCCAAGTTGAAAGAAGAGTTGGACGAGTTGATCGAAGCGGGCCAAAACAAGGCCAAGGATGCCAATGAAGTTTCGTGGGAGGCCGCTGACTTATTGTACTTCGTCATGGTGTGGTGCATCAAGCACAACGTCAGATTGAGCGACGTTGAGAGGAACTTGGACATCAAGAGTGGTAAGGTGACCAGAAGAAAGGGTGATGCCAAGCAGCAGTACATAAAACTGGAATCTGGAAAGGAAGAAGCTAAGCCAGTGAAGGAGGAAGCTAAGGCTGAGCCTGAACTGTACCTGATGGAAACTATAGCCGTTCTGGATGGAGATGAGGCAGCTATCCAAAGGGCCTTAACTAGACCAGTTCAGAAAACTTCCGATATAATGAAGCTTGTCTTACCTATCATCGAAAAGGTGAAGAAGGAAGGCGACAAGGCTTTGGTGGAATTGACCGCCAAGTTTGACGGTGTGGAATTGTCTTCTCCTATCTTGAAAGCTCCATTCCCTCAAGATTGGATGAACATTACTGAAGACATGAAGCAAGCTATCGATTTGTCCATGGCCAACATCGAAAAGTTCCACCGTGCCCAGCAACCAAAGGAAGAAGTCATGACTGTAGAAACTTCCCCTGGTGTTTACTGTTCCCGTTTCGCCAAACCAATTGAGAATGTTGGTTTATACGTACCAGGTGGTACCGCTGTGTTACCCTCCACCGCCATGATGTTGGGAGTACCAGCCAAGGTTGCCGGTTGTTCAAACATTACCTTGGCATCGCCTCCTTCCAGATCCACTGGTAAGTTGACGCCAGAAGTGGTGTATGTCGCTCACAAGTTAGGAGCTACCAGCATTGTTATGGCCGGAGGAGCTCAAGCTGTTACTGCTATGGCCTATGGAACTGAAAGCGTCATTAAATGTGACAAGATCTTGGGTCCAGGTAACCAGTTCGTAACAGCAGCTAAGATGTACGTCCAAAATGACACCCAGGCCCTTTGTTCTATCGATATGCCTGCAGGTCCCTCGGAAGTGTTGGTTATTGCTGATGCTAAGGCAGATGCTGATTTTGTTGCTTCTGATTTATTATCGCAAGCGGAGCATGGTATTGATTCTCAAGTTATTCTCATTGGAGTTGCCTTAAACAAACAGAAACAGTTAGAAATCGCCGAAGCCGTGAAAAGACAAGCTGAAGTGCTCCCAAGAAAGGAGATTGTCGCCAAGTGTTTGGCCCACTCTTACACTTTACTTGTAGATACCTATGAGGAAGCCTTTAACATGTCTAACAGGTACGCTCCAGAGCACTTGATCTTACAAATTGAAGATGCTCCAAGCTATGTTCCAGGTAGCATTGAAAACGCTGGGTCTGTGTTTGTTGGGGGGTTATCTCCAGAATCATGTGGTGATTACTCCAGTGGTACCAACCACACCTTGCCAACTTACGGATACGCCAGACAATACTCCGGAGTCAATTTGGCCACCTTCCAGAAGTTCATCACCAGTCAGCAAGTCACTGAACAGGGTTTGAAAAGCATAGGTAAGGCTGTGATGACTCTTGCAGCTGTAGAGGGCTTGGAAGCTCACAGAAATGCGGTTCAAGTTAGAATGGACAAATTGGGATTGCATTAGAAATTGAATAGACTAATAAAGTTACGTTAATATAATTGTAGTGTATCAGAATAGCAGGACAGCTTAGCGCTGCCTCTGAGTATATTATACACAATAGAGTCTACATCTTCATATCGAAAGCTTGAACTTTCTCTGTACGTACATATATATATAATAGCAAGATACATCGTCGCTAGAGCTTTGAATCTTTCCCTAAGAGTTCCCCGTAAACAGTCTTCTCGAAGTCTAAATAGCTCTCAACGCAGGTATCATCAAAATACGGAAACAACTGTGTCGCCCAGAAGCCACCAATCTTATTGTCAAAGTCCATCCAGAAGTATAAATTGGCTAGTCCACTCCAGTAGATCGATGAACTGGGTCTACCGGTTGATAGATTGGTCTTGGAGATGGCACATCCGGCCAATGTGTACCCATCAGACAATACTTCTTCAGGTAACAATGAAGAAGATGCTGTCGCAAAGTCTATCAAGAACTCCTCGGGTAAGTGGTTCAACCTGGCGTATTTTATGGTATCTGGCTGCAAGATCGTCACGCCTGTATCGGGAGAAGTACCATCATTGAGCCAGAGTCTCATGAATTTCAAGTAGTCTCCCACTGTACCGAAACATCCCTGACCTCCCATGTCTACAGCAGGGTCCTTATCAACAGTATAGCTGTTGTGAATCACTATGCCTGCCTTACGAGTTCTTCTGTGTAGTTCCAAGTAGTTATCTTCGACTTCATTGGTAAGGTGGAACGTACATGAGTCCATTCCAAGAGGTTTGAATATGTGTTTCTCCAAGTAATCACCTAGCTTCAAGCCAGTTACTTCCTTCACAATTAAGCCCAACCAATCACTGCTGTGACCGTATAGGAACTTGGAGCCGGGTTCGAACACCAAGGGCATCTTCGCCTGGGTGAAATATTCAGGAACCGGTTTAACTGCATTAAGGTGAGGGTCTTTCTTAGTCATTAAATGGAAGTAGTCGATACTTGTGAATGCATAAGCAAACCCAGAGATGTGCAACATCAAGTGCTTTATAGTCACTGGGTTGGTAGGAGCCTTTGGAGGTGTTCTGAAAGTACCATCTTCTTCCGACACTGATCCTTCTTCTATCATTCCAATGTTACCAATTTGAGGAAGATATTTTTGGGCCTCTCCATCGATGTCCACTATACCTTGCTCGTGGAGGTGGAGAATGGCAGTGGCTGTCAAAGCCTTGGTGCAAGAGTAGAAAGACATCACACTGTCGATCGCCATGTCATTGTTTTTCTCTACATTTGCTTTACCTGAAGACCCAAGGTATAAGGTCTTGTCTTGAGAGGTGACCCCAGCGATAATTCCATGTATCCTGGAACTTGTATAGTCATCAGCCTTTTGTGGGGTAGTGTAAGACTGCAACACACCATCAATAGACTTGGCTAGTCTCTCCTTCTTAGCTTCGGAAACCTTCATTGCGCTCATGTTAGCTATGGAGTCCAGAAGAATTGATAGTTCTCATACCGCTTAAATATTGCAAAAATTCATGTCAATCAAGCAACCATCGGCTCAAGGCAATTTTCATGTGAGCATTCTCCCCGCAAACCAAAGCTAAAAGGCATGAGGAAGTGAAATAACCTCGTGTGCAGAATTTAAGGTTGCAAAGTGAAGGTCGCGGGGGCCGAAATCGAAAGCAGCTTCTTACAAGCAGCTTCTTACAAGTGTTACTACATTGGAAATACTCTGTGCGGAGCCCTCTTGTTGCTGTCCGTTGCCCATGCTCCGTGGGTGTGGGGGTGGGAGTTTCCCCGGATTTTGAAAATTTGGCGCAAACCCGATTTGATTTATTTCACTTTCTTTCTGTTTCCTTTTTTGGTCGCAACTGAGTTGCCGTTTTAGCAGACTCTTGGGAAGTACCTAAGCACCAGAGATGGACAAGAGCTCCAATAGGCGGCTTATTGGAAGCTGACAGAAACAAATGACAAAAAGGGCAAATGCGTCTCAGAACTCTGACATGCACTTGGGGCATAAAGTACCAGGGGAATGCATTAAGACGTGTAGATGGCTGTCAAGAAAATAGCGCGCTTGTGGCTGCTAATATAAATCACAATATTCCATCATAGAATACTAATGGAGGCATAACCTTTAAACATACTTTCAGCTTTAAAGTTGTATTAGCTGCGTAGTTCTGCAAAACACTCGCAAGTTGAGGTTTAGTGGTGTAGCGGCTATCACGTTTCGTTTACAAGTGTGTATTCACAGTAAGTCCCGAAAAGGCCCCGAGTTCGATCCTCGGCTAGATCAATTGCTTTTTTTTTTTGTAGATGTCCACCGGTTTACTTTAAGCACCAAAGGAATTTATTCGAGGAAGCACTGTTTAAAGTACCTTGACACGACTGTGGAAGCCCTGGCGGATGTTAGTGTGCTTGGCCTAGAGCATATCTTTCGTCTGGGTGTGCGCGCTTCATATCAGATCCACTAAAGGGCCTCTTCATTGCATGTAGAGAAATGAAGCTGATAATAAAAACTTGCTTAATCAGACCTCATTGATAACTATATTAATTTTTTAGAGCAATATATCAAAACCTTTGTTATATGTTTTTACAACTGTTCTACTTCTCACCAGTGTCCAATTGGTGAATCTCTGGCTCGCTCATATAGATTTGAATTGCATACTCTACAAATTTTCGCCTTTTTAAGCACGTTTCGCCCATTCTTAGACCGGTTACCCGCTACTAGCAACCTGATAGTACATACACTTGAACACAGATATTCAAACCATGCTGTAGACCCTCTTCTACCACCAACGCCGCTATGCTCATCTCGTTAAGTTGTAATCCTGCATACACTTTCAATTCCGTGTGGGATGGTGCATTATTTTTCTGTCAACGCTTGCGGTTTAGTGGTGTAGCGGCTATCACGTTTCGTTTACAAGTGTGTATTCACAGTAAGTCCCGAAAAGGCCCCGAGTTCGATCCTCGGCTAGATCAAGCTTTTTTTTGCACCCATTTTCCTGCCGGCACTCAACAAGAATACTTCTTACAATATGTTACCCCAGATTTCGTGCAAATGGAGGTAATTACAGCGTATATATCTCGCCTAAGTATCACTCTAAAAGGACAAGGTAGAGTTTGAAAGGAAAAAAAGCTAAAGTTGGAAACATTCTGCTCCAAACCTCTGGCTGCTCCGCACTTGCTGTGCAAACGGTGCATGTTTGATGCCTACATGTGCTAAACTCATAAGTCTCCATTTTAAATCTACTATCTAATCAATAAATATATAAATAAGTTAATGGAATCAGTCACTTTTTTCCACTTCGTTCACCTAATTTACAATTTTGAAGCTTGGACGAATGATGTACCTTGGTCAATAGACTTCTTCAAGCCATCCAAAGCAACCTCTACCAACTTCTGTTCTTCACCAGTGACCTTCAACTGCTCAAAGGGATTGATAAAAGACTTGATAGCACCGTTTTCAAGTACAACAGGGACAGAAAAGAAGTCGGTACCACCCAACTTGGAGGCCAATGTGGAGCCATTTGGTACTCCTGGGAGGTAGATATAGGCAGAGTCGGGAACACTACCAGCAGACGAAGAGCTGGAAGAATGTAAAGAGTTCAAGACGTTTTCGGCAAACCTGTAACCGGCATAAGCCATAGACAAAGTAGCAGATCCGGCACCATTCTTAGCCTTTACAACTTCGTCACCTCCGAATTGGACCCGGTTAATGAAAGCCTTGTAGTCAGCAGGCAGTATTTTGGAAACCTTGCTTCCAAGAGAGCTGTCAACATTGATCAATGGCACAATGGTGTCACCTGAGTGACCGCCAATAACGGAGATTTTTCCCTTTAACGAATCGGCAGGAGCGTCAATGAGTTCACCGAGGAAAGTTTCAGCTCTAACTGAGTCCAAAGTGGTGACACCAAAGAGCTTTTTAGGGTTGAATACACCCAACTTCTTCAACACTTCGGCAGCAATGGGCACAGTGGAGTTGACAGGATTGGAAATAATCAAGATGGAAGCTTCAGGGCACGCCTTGGCAATGTTGGCCACCAAATCTCTGATGATAGAAGCGTTAATATTGAAGAGGTCTGCTCTAGTCATGCCTGGTTTTCTGGGGACACCTGCTGGGATCACCACGAGCTTCGAGCCCTTCAAAGCGGTCTTGATGGTTTCCTTATCATCCTTGGATGAAGGCTGGTATCCGGTGACAGCTGCAGGAGAACAGATATGAGATAAGTCTGCTGCAACACCCTTGGCGTTGACGATATCGAAAAGCGCTAACTCGGACACTTTGGGGTTTAATTTGAGCAAGAGGGATAAGGGCTGTCCGATACCACCGGCAGCACCACAAACTGTTACTTTAACCATGATATATAAGTAGTAAGTAATATAGTAAAGAAGAGAAGAAAGAAAAGGAGACGAAAGAAAAGAAGAGTAGAAAAGAAAGAGAGGAAAGGGAGGAAAAAAAAAAAAGAAAGAGTCAACCATCTGAATCATTTTTCAGCGTGGTGCATTATTCCCCATGATTTCATCACATGTGAAGGAATACCTCGGGAAGACAAAAGTGGGGGAATGAGAAGGGTGCTCGTTGCAGTCTGCAGTACACGCACTCAAGTTTGCCTAGCAAGGTAAAGAGGGTCATCGGGAGCTTCAAGGGGAGAAGGTGCTCTGATGCAGTTATTGCTTGGTGTAGATAGCGTGGTGTAGTTGCCTGGAGATGTGTACTAGTATGCGCTAAGAAAGACAAAGCAGCCTTTTGACGTTATTTTTTGTCCGAATTTATCAAAGCGAACAGATATATTGCATATTTCATGCGTGGTGAGAATTTGAGTGACACGGAAAAGACCTGTGAGCGAGAGAAAGGAGAGTACAGAACAACAGCAAAGAAAGAGATCCTTTTGTAGAAACTAAGCTTTCCACCTTTGAATATATGTACTCATGTTAGCAATCGGGTCGTATCTTACAGTATTTTATTCTAGTCCGGATTATCCTGGTGCTTCGTCATGCTATGACTCCGTCACTTTGGAACCTAATCTCTATCACACATAAATTCCTTCCTTAACCCAGACACCATGGCAGATGCGCAACCTTGCATGGAACTTGGACACCATATCCTGCATACACCAGGGAAGCTCCTGCATGTCTTTGCAGCTCTGCATATATTGTCCGGCTGTCTCGTTCTGTCTAGCCTTCTCGATGGCGCGAACTGGCTGAATTTTGTCATGATAAGGACAGAGCCAGCAGAATTGACACACTAAAGAAAGGTAAGAGAACCTGAACAGTGTAGAAAGTAGTCTCTATACAACATCGCAAACTAATCTAAAATGGTCAACATAAATCTCTCGGTTGGATTGCTTTCACTAGCAGCCATGTTGCGGCCGGTTGTGGCGGGCTTTGACTGTAGTGCAGACGAAATGTCAAAGTACAACATTGACCTTGTGAAAGGCGTCCATAAATACGTTGAAGAGGTTGAAACACCACCCACAAAGAAGAAAACTACTTGGTACGTGGCTATGTGTGCACCTATGGAAGACGAAGCTTGTCCCAAGGACTCGGATATCTGTGGATTGACCGAAGTACTCATCAACGACAAGTACACATTAACCGAAGTCAAATCCTTCAGTGGCACATTGGCCAAGACATACAAAGAGACCAGCAATGGATTGGAAGTAGTGGTGGAAAATGCGCCATGGGGCTCAGAGCTCTACCTGGCTTCGTTGAAGTTCCCCTGCAAGGAGCTGAACTCGTCTGAGGACGAGTTTGAACTCAAGGTGGACGGCAACAAGCTCAATGTGGTGTTCAACAGCCAGGCTGGATGTATAAAGAAGGACGGCGATAATAAAAAGTCCAAGAACCCTCCACCCAAGGAAGACAAGGGAGAGTCATGGGGATGGTTTACGTGGATCTTCATCTTCTTGGTGTTGTTCTTGAGTATCTATATTATCGGAGGCGCCTGGTTCCAGTACCACAAGTCCAATTCCATTGACTTCCAGAGTGCCCTCAGAGAAGTGTTGGAGAATTTCTTGGACTTCTTGAAAGGCTTACCCAATTTCATCAAGGAAATAATGGAGAAGGTCACTGGTAATAGCACAAGGGGAGAGTACAGTGCGGTGTAGAGAAAGGCGAGCTTGTTCACCTTGGGTTGACATAAAAAAAAGTAAGAAAAGGATAAAGAAGAGAATCAAGAGAATTGCCACTGACTTGCAACTTACTAGCTGGATGGATGGCGGCACCTTGGTGTCTTCTTTAATGTAGCACTCGTTCCCTGGTTGGATCTGGCAGACTGTTTGTGGAGGACCAATTTAGTTTTTCGCAGCAATCGACTTATCGCCACTGTGCTTTAGGTGCTGCTCTGCAACACTGCGAAACAACCACGACGTTGTGTTGCATAAATACTGCACTCTAGTATCTTTGTTCGTCTTGTACCCTCTGGTGCGGCCCATCACCATTTTCTGTACAGTCCATTCCTATTCATGTATAGTACCCTATTATTTAATATACTTTTTTTTTTTTAAATATAAACATCACCAGTAAGGAAACGTAATCGAACGTAGGAAAACTTGAGAAAAAAAATATAATAAGAAAGAGTCAAAAGAACGAGTCAAGCTTCTCGGGCCACCCATCGCAACACCTCTCGCCCGAGCACGTCCCCACTGTGCCCGCCCCGTTGTCTTGTCATTCTAGCACAGTGTGGATCCTAGCTGCTCCCCAGTTCATTGCGCAGTTGCAAATTGCACCAACTAAAAGTGAGCTGTCACGTGCGCTCGCCTTTTTTCTGTCTATTGTGACTCGGTCAGCGTTCGGCCCCATTTAAGGTTTGGCTGGTTGATTTGATTCAAGAACTGGACCTGGGTATTTTGGACTATACTCGACCTGTATCAGCCTAGCTTCTACCTCGACAAGATGTCTACAGTCATAGAGAAAATACAGGCCCTAAAGCCCGACGAAAAGTTCTACTCGTTCGAATTCTTCCCTCCTAAGACCGATGGAGGGTTTAGAAACTTGCTTGCCAGACTAAACAGAATGCTGAACCTCAACCCTTTGTTTGTGACTGTGACCTGGGGTGCCGGAGGATCCACCAGTGAAAAGTCTCTTGAGTTAGCTTCAACTTGCCAGAAATTGCTCGGCCTCACCACCGTTTTACACCTTACTTGCACTAACACCAACAAGGAAATCATCGACAACGCTTTGAAGCTCGCCAAACAGAACGGAATCAGAAACATTTTGGCTCTTAGAGGTGATCCACCAAGAACTCAGGAATACTGGACCCCAAACTGTGAGTTTAACTACGCCGTTGACTTGGTTTCTTACATCAAGAAAAACCATGGCGACTACTTCTGTATTGGAGTAGCTGCGTACCCTGAGGGCCATGTCGAAGGATCCGATGGCTCTGACCAAAATCCTGGTAAGGACTTGCCCTATTTGATTGAAAAGGTCGAGGCTGGTGCAGACTTCATCATCACCCAGTTGTTCTTTGACCTGGATAAGTTCCTTGCTTTTGAACAACAGTTGCAGAGTCACCCGGTCTTGAGTAAGGTGCCCTTAATACCAGGTTTAATGCCTATAACCACGTACAATGTTTTCTCCAGGGCCACCAAGCTCTCCCATGCATCTATCCCAGAATCGATCCGCCAGAAATTGTTGGGTGCTAGTATCACCGACGATGACTTGGTCAAATCCGTCGGAGTGGAGATATTGACAGATATTATCGACAAGATCAACAAGGGCACCAACGGGCGAGTCAAGGGTTTCCATTTTTACTGCTTGAACTTGGAGAAGGCCGTGGCCTCCATTGTAAATGAATCCGAAAGCTTGAAGGATATAGTGAATAGAAAAAGGGTGTTCGACAGCAGCAACGCCAGCAACGAAGATCCATTTGCAGATGATGATGAAGATGACGAACTAGAAGGCACCTTACCCTCAAACAATGGTAAAAAGGTCAAGGCAAGAAGAAGCAGCTCAATTATAAACGAAAACAGTGTAGCCGACGCTAATACCTTGAAAGTATCCAGGGCCCTCTTCAACGATAAGAACACGCTAGTTGATATCAGTAAAGGTAAAGGTGTTTTAGGTAAAGATGCAAGCTGGGATGACTTCCCCAATGGTAGATTTGGTGACTCCAATTCTCCAGCTTACGGTGAAATCGATGGATACGGGCCCAGCTTGAAGATTTCCGGCGCCGACGAGGCCAAAGAGAAATGGGGGGAACCGGAATCGGTGAAGGATATCACCAAAGTATTTGTATCTTACTTGTCTGGCAAGATTGAGCTCCTCCCATGGGTAGACAGTGCCCTTTCACCAGAAACAGCATTGATCCAAGAAGAATTGTTCGAATTGAACCATAAAGGCTGGTTTTCGTTGGCTTCTCAGCCTGCTGTAGATGGATGTCTTTCCACTGACAAGATCTTTGGATGGGGACCCAAATCAGGTTTAATATATCAAAAGTCATTTGTGGAACTCTTTGTGCCCAAAAAGGACTGGAATGAGACCTTGAAGCCCAAATTGCAACCATATTTCGATGATATGGTTATAACGTACTACTTGGGTAACTCAGCCAACGAAATCGAGTCCAATATCAAGATCAAATCTGAAAGAAGCGGCCACACCCAGAAGAACGCTGTCACTTGGGGTGTTTTCCCATCAAGAGAAGTGTTGCAGCCTACTTTGATTGATATCGACTCGTTCAAAGCTTGGAACGAAGAGGCCTTCATTTTATGGAAAGAATGGGCCAGATGTTACAAGAGGAACTCTAAATCGTTCCAATTGTTGAACTCCATCTACGATGACTACTATTTGGTCAGTTTGATTCACCATGACTTCAAAGATGAGTATGCATTATGGAATTCGTTGCTTGGTAAATGACTAAAGATATAGGCCAAGGGCCCCGCAGCATGGAATTGATAGTGGTAATGTGCCAATACATTACTCTATATTTATACATACAAAAGAACTATCTAACTTTATCGAAATAGATAATCAAAATCAAATCATTACTAGGGTACGACTTAGCAATTCCCTTTGCTCTTCTCTGCACGTTTCGCTATACAATTGAGTTCTTCCTCTATCAACTTCTTATCACGCTTAATGTTTTATTATTTTTGCATGTTTATTTCTCCTGTTAAGTACTGAATATACTTCTTTGCAATGTCCAGATTCAACTTGGCGTAGAGCTCTTGATCTTCTTCCGTCACACCCAAGTACAGGCATTGAACTCGAGTAAGCATCAAGACTCCGTTCATGATGAGCGTACCCTTTTCCACTCTGATCTTACTTCCTAATGGAATTGGCAATGGCGAGTCGGTGTTGTCTCCAGAGGCAGAAGCAGAGCCAGAGGCATTTCGGGCCTGCCTCAAAAAGGGCAACTTCTCCATGTATTCATATGCAAAGCAATAGTTATCTGCACCGTCTTTCAACGTGAGCTTATAGAGGGAGCTTCCCGTCGGTATGACTGAAATGCCAGCATCTTCGTTGTCATCTCTTAACTCTCGAATTATGTGGTTTCTTCCCTTGTTTAATCTATCAACCGATGCTTTGTGTGGATCTTCGTAGTCTCTCCACTTGTCCACCTGCAGTAATTTGGAGCTCGCTATGTCTAAGATTCCCACCACTGTAAACACTATTGGTGATGCCGTATAAGTCTGCGACGTTTGCAAGTGAGTTTCTGGAGTAAATGACATCTCGTAGTACCTCTATCTCTCTCAATAGCTCTAGTTACAGAGACGGCAACAAAGACTACGACCTCTTCCCTGGAGAATCTCGATACTGATATCAGGGTTACGAGCCCGCGACAAAACATTTAAGTGTGCATCAGAGCCCAGCCTATAGCTTCTCCAGCTGCTACTTCTTTCTTCATGACATACTGGGGAAATGTCGTTGTTGTTTGTTAATGAGGACGAGAATGACGAAGACTTGCTGAACCAGTTGTCTGACATAGAACAGGAAGGATCATTTTTCGTGCCACAGGAGGAATCGGGCGATGTCTCACTGAACCGCGAGAGCCTTGCAGCTTCTGATCATAATGAAGTGCCACCCGTGGATGTACACCAAGAGGAGGAAGATCCGCCTACTGAAGACCTGTCTGATCACACTGTATCATGCTCTTTACCCCTCAAGTACCAGCAGGCAATATTTGAGAACATGTTGACTAAGGATGGCCTTCTTATACTTGGCAGAGGGTTGGGCTGGCAGCCTCTCACTTCAAACTTGTTACACGCACTTAGCACACCAGTTCTGAAAACCAGTAGGAAGAGGCCTCTTATTTTCTTACTAAATGCCAGAGACGAAGAAAATGCCAAGATTAGTGAAGAGTTGAATGAGTTGAACTGGATAGATATCGAAGACAACGGGTCCCATTGCCCTTTTATAATCTTAAACAATGAATCGACTACGGCCGATAAGCGATCCAAGTTATACTCGCAAGGAGGTATAATTTCAATCACGGGTAGAATATTGGTTGTGGACTTTCTCTCTGGGGTGATTAAACCAAATGACGTGACAGGTCTTTTCATTCTCCATGCCGAAACAGTCGATGAGAAATCTAAGACCTCGTTCATTGTAAACTTATTTAGAGATGAAGGGAACGATTGGGGGTTCGTGAAAGCTGTAACCGATGAACCTGAATCCTTTTTCGGATTTTCTCCCTTGCAATTGAAACTTAGAGCTTTAAAGTTGTCTAATGTATTCTTATGGCCCAGGTATAGGGTTGATGTAATGAAGTCTTTAAGTTTTGGCGAACAGAATTTACTGACGAGAGAGAGAAGAGAGCAAGACAAAAGGAAGAATGCCACTGAAATCAAAATTAAATTGACTCCAATGATGTTTAAGATCCAGAATGCGATTATATCTTGCTTCAAAGAGTGCCTCTCTGAGTTGAAGCGACACAATTCTCAAGCTGCAACAGAATACTGGGATATAGAGTTCATGCACGACATTCTGTTCATCAGGAGGATAGAGGCCTCGTTGAGACCCAATTGGCATCGAGTTTCCTGGACTTCAAAGAAATTGGTAGAGGATTTAAAGACTTTAAACTCCCTCATG
Source organism: Dujonia oleophila (assembly GCA_030563865.1). Classification (NCBI taxonomy): domain Eukaryota; kingdom Fungi; phylum Ascomycota; class Pichiomycetes; order Serinales; family Debaryomycetaceae; genus Dujonia; species Dujonia oleophila. The sequence continues at coordinate 126,303 of JAJMKG010000029.1, read as the reverse complement.
GAAGGTCTCATCTCGTTGGATTCGTTGGCATTTTACGAATTAGTACAAGCCATATACATGCAGAGCTTTAAACCAAATTCGAGAGGTGTGTCCATGCTGCCATGGCTAAATGTAGATGAAGCCAGTACTGTCATTAGCTATGCCAAGGAAAGAGCTTTGGGGAGGGTGGTGAAAAAGAGTAACAATGTAATCGAAGATGAAGAAAAATATACCTTGGAGGAACATCCGAAGTGGGATCAGCTTGGAATCCTTTTGGACGATATAATATATGAAAAGCAGTACAGGGATACTGAAAACGAGGGTCCTATACTTATAATGTGCTCACAATTGTCTACAATTCACCAACTTAAAAGCGTACTAGCCAAGATGAAAAAGGAAGAAAATACAATGACGGGGAAGAAAAGATTCAGCGCGAGAAAGTATATGGTCAATGAATTGAATAATTATACAAAGTGGAAGGAAATATCTAAATTGACAAAGAAGATTTCAATTAAAATGGATGAGGAATCTAATGGGAAATCTTCACTGACGCTGGGATTGAATAATGTTGGGGACCAAAAAGATGAAGAAGACGAAACTTTAAACATCAGTAAAACATTTACTAGAGGTAAGGGCCATCCATTAAGCAAGCGGAGAAGAACCAGAGGAGCAGCTGCAGTTGCGAATGTCAATAAGTTATACTATGCGTCTGAAGCTAATAGCGAAGCCGTTGAGTTAGATCCGATGATTCTCCTGAGCCTAAAACGTGAAGTTGTTAGTGACGAAGAAAATGATGTCATAGAGGTGCTTGACCCAGATTCTGCCGACGATGATTTAGAGATAGTTGGCGAATACAGTAGACATGGTGGATTTTTACCTGATACCGAGGACTTCCAGTTCACGAACATCAACCTTTCAGACCAAATTGTTTTTGAACTATACAACGAAAAGACAAATGACTCCTTGCTATTGGAGTTATCTCCGTCTTACATTATCATGTATGAACCAAATGTATCATTTGTAAGAAAAGTTGAAATATACCAAGCCATCAACAAGAACACACCGGCAAGACCGTATTTGATGTACTATGATGGGTCCATCGAGGAACAGAAGTACTATATAAGCTTGAAAAGAGAGAAGGAAGCCTTCAACAAAATCATCAGAGAAAGGGCAAATTTAAGTAAGCACTTTGCTCAATCGCTGGAAAACAACAAATTTCATATTGTCAAGAAGGATGTGGTGAATACTAGAATTGCGGGTGGATCGAATTTCAGATCAGAAGAAGAGGATTTTAAGGTTGTGGTGGATGTTAGAGAATTCAACGCTACACTCCCCAATTTGTTGTATAGAGCTGGATTCAAATTAGTGCCGTGCATGCTCACTGTCGGAGATTATATCTTGACACCTAAGATATGCGTGGAAAGAAAGTCTATTTCAGATTTAGTTTCAAGTTTTAACTCTGGTAGATTGGTCGATCAATGTGAGCAGATGTTCAGGAATTACGAATTGCCTACATTATTGATTGAGTTTGCTGAAGACAACTCATTTTCGTTGGAGCCATTTGGCCATTCTAGAAAGACCGGGATCAATGCCCCGAAAGTCGATAATAAGAATGATACAACGGAGCCTATTAAACTGAAGCAAGAGGCAATTCAAGAGAAAATTATTACATTGCTTATCAAATTTCCAAAATTGAAAATCCTTTGGTCGTCTTCTCCGTATGAAACTGCTCAAATATTCTTAACTTTGAAGCAGGATCAAGAGGAACCCGATGTTGCAGCCGCCATCACCAAGGGAGTGGTGTTTGGAGATTCCCAGAACCCTCCGATGTACAACGATGATGCAATTGACTTAATAAAGAATATTCCAGGGATCAACGGCAACAATTACTTTGAGATCATATCTCGGATCAGAAGTATTCAGGATTTAGTTACTGTTTCTTCTGCCAAGTTAAAAGAAATACTTGGAGAGGAAAATGGTAGAAAGGCATACGATTTTATTCATAGAACAAATAATTAGCCCAAGCAATTACATCTACAACGGCAAGATGAAATTCCTATAATAGTAATAATATAAATAGTAATGATACACATATCTTCATACACAGTGAGAGTCTATTGGTAAGACCTATCTAGCGATGAGCATCGAGTCATCGGGTCACGTGCATCTGTTTACCTTTCGGTGCCCCAATCTGGCACCAAATCTGGGGCACGTAGCAGCAAACAGCAACTTGATGTTGGGTCCAGCCTCATGATACTAGATCAAGCTAGATGACAAAGTAAGTGTCGGACTGTTCTGAACATTGCCTCAATCGATCAATTTCTCGAGTAGATATATTTTGAAGCGAAACCATGTTGGCTGGTCCAAGGTCGAGTAGCTATGGCAATGCCAACAATTTCATCTCCTCTCCTTCGCAAGATAAAAACGCAAGATACCTTGAATTCAAATATTTGTACTTCAAGATCCAAAAATTGATAAACCAAAAGGTTATTTTGAGTCTCAGATATGAGCTATTGAAAACCCCGGAGGTTCATGCGCAAGTAACTAAACCGTTAACGATGAATATTATCGAGATCTCCAATCAGTTAACGCTACTGAAGAAATTCAACCATGGCGCTAGCTATAACTTAGGGTATGGAATTAATGGCACTATTTCTCAAAGTGTAATCTTTATTTTGCTACTCTTGAGGTATGAATATATAATTCAGTCGGAAAACAATTTGATAAGCTTTGAATTGTTGACGACCAAAGCCAATATTTGTGAAATCCTTGCAATTCGGATGTTAAGAGAGTACAGGTCGACTAATAGAGTGAACTTACTTTTTGTTAAACCCTTGGGGCCAGAAAAGTTCAATACTTTAGAGCTATCAGTACTTTCCAAATCTAAAAAGTTTCTCTCTCAACCTATCATCACCCAAATTATGGATAAGATATACAACGGGGAAACTACGTTTAGGGAAAAGAGTGAAGATGGGAGTGGAAGCGAGGAAGAGCCCCTCTTAACTCAAAAAGTTGCCAATTATAGATATCAAAGGATTTCGATGAACTTGGTTAAGATAAGATCTGAGACTGTACCCAAGTACCAATCATTGGTCATCAATATCAAACTTATCGTCTTCACAGTGTTTTATTTCTTATTGATTTTGAAGCACAAGCAGCAAATTAGCAATAGTAGATGGCTTCAAACAGTGGAAGTTTTATTTTGGCTAATAAATTTGAACTTTAACTTTGAAGCATGCCTAAAACTCAAGAATATCAGGTTTAAATTCCTCAGAAAGATTATCTGGACTTATATCGATTTCCTACTTATTGGGCTATTAGATTTTGTTATGATCTTGAAGGTTTACATTTTATTAGTTGGTGAAACTTCCCACAGCAAAGGCGCTAGTGAAGTTTTCCATAACTTTTTCAGCATAATATCCATTATTCTATTACCAAGAATTTTGAGTATATTCAACAATTATGAATTTTTCAATTTAATAATACTTTCATTCAAGAGAATGCTTTGGAAGATGATTGGGTTGTTCTGTTTGTTCATTTCATTGATAAGTGGATTTTTTATCTCATTCATTTCCCTATCATTGAATCTTACATCTTCATCCATTTTATTTAGCATGTTGAAAGTATTTTTTGGCTTCACCCCTTCAATTTGGGATAACTGGGATAACTACAACACTTTGGGTAGATTTACCCAAATGGGGTACCTTTTCCTAGTTCAATTTGTCATTGCGACAATATTAGCAATTGTATTGAGTGAAGTGTTTCATAAGATTACTGCAACCAACAGAGAGGAATTTCATTATTTCAAAGCAACAAATATAATCATTTATCAACAAACTTCTAGGGTATTTCGGAGATTGTCATACTCTGAATTGAAAAGTAATGGATACAATCGAAATAATTATTCAACAGTTGAATTGGTTGCAAAATTTATCATAATCATGCTCAGTAAATTTATGGATATATTCAAGTTCCCAATCATCATCATGATATTTTTATACGAGCTAGTCCAGTCTCAATTGTACAAGAGAGAACTTAATCTGCATGGAGATGTTGACATGAAGCATTTCACATTTTTGGATAAGGAAAAGGATTACTATGGTGATTCAGACATGATTGTAGACGAAGAGATTGGATCTAAATCGAGAAAAAACTCCATGATTCCTGAGTTCACCAGTGTTAATAGCCCATTTTTTTCGTCAAGTAACAACAATACTCCATTTAATAACATCGATAGCCACGGTGCAAATGTTAGTGCTGCACTCAATCAAAACATCCAAGGGAGGAAACATAGTGTCCTTGAAAATTCACTTGTACCAGTGCAGTCGATAAGTACAATTGGTAATTTCAAAAGTGCTTCTACTGATTCCTTATTTATTGATGAGATGCTTCACAGGAGATATGGGCAACAAATAGAAGGACTTGGGGGAGGGGCTACTGCGCTTGATACAATGAGAAGTGGCTCAGACATGAAGAGACCTAGAAGTCGGACTTATAGGGGAATGAGAAATGAAAATGAGATTATCCAGAAACTTAATCAGATTGAAACGTTATTTACTGAGGTCGTCAAGGACAAGGGACTCATTCCAGGAAAGGATTCGAATGAGGTTAAACTGTTTAAGCCAGCAACGGAGGATACCTTTGCGTTCAAGTCGTTGGATTTCCAAAATGTATATGAAAATTCAGAGTCCAAGCCATTTGACGAAGTAGACCTGGTCACTTCTATTGAGTCGCTAAGCGAAGACGAAGTGGACAACATAGCACCATAAAGGGAAATCCAGTTCAAATATCAAGGTGATAGATAATTAGTAATGAGATGGCGGGCGTAGTAAATTACCACTAATGAATATGGCACAATGAAGGGGAATTGCCGCTCAAAAGTGATATCTAGATATAAATATATATAATAGAAAGATAGTGAGAAATAGTAGCTTTTCATGAACGATTGCAAAAAAAAAGATTAATATAGGATGCAGCAAGTCTCATCCAACAGTTCCCTTTACCATTTCAATAAATAGAGATTGTATAAATTTGCCAAGGATGAGTGTAGCGTATTAGAAGCCAAAATAGCCACTAAATGCCCACTTTCCCACACTAAAGTATTATCAAATACAGAAGAAGAGTGCGGTTATCTAGTGCAACTGAAAAGTTTGATGCACAAGAGAAAAAAAATAAGACTATAAAGGGCAAACCTACTCTAGGCTAAGTCCCGCTTCTAATATACACAACGGCGTCCACATTGCACATTGTAAGCTATCCACCCACACCCCACACAACCTCTCAAATAATCACAGTTTCGAGAGCATGTGCTTTGCACATATTGCCCGTAGAAGTAGTGTATTCATTCTACGCACTGCAACCAATATCTATGCAGCTTCCCCAAAAGAGTAAAGAAATCCCCGTGCAAATTTTTTTGCGAGCCGGACCAAACCATGACCAACCAGTACCAAGAGCCAGTAAGACACTCACTATACTTCAACAACGAACGCTATTTTCCCATTCTGGGCCAATCATTTCCCTCCCTGACGATTTTTCCTAATAATATTCTCCTAGTTACCGAATTGCTTTTTAATATTTTTTCCTTTTTTACAGTTTCCCTCTGAATCAGCTTTGATTATAATTTACTCACTTACTATTTGCTTACACCGTTTGAATCTCGACATCGCATATCCTAAACGGATCAAATTTCTTTTTTTTTTTTTTTTTTATTTTTTTCACTTTTTTTCAATATTCTTTCGCTTACTTTTTTTCCCGCTGTTTGGTCACTAAGACTTCTGCATTTACAACACTGAAACGGCATCGATAGGCATATCATCTGAGAAACTTTGCATTATATATATACATGAATATATACAGCATTGGGATTTTTACCGAAAGTTTTTTTGATTGATTCGAAGAATTTTTAATTTTTTTTTTTCAGCTTTCACAAGTTTAGCCTTCACTGTACCACTGGCCTGTTACAAACAGAGTTGTTCACTTTTTTTTATTTATTTGGTGTTTTTTTTTTTTCTTCACTACGTACTTAGAATGACTTTGGAAATCCCAAATAACCATATTCAAATTGGTGGCAGAAAGTCCAAGTTGGCAGTCGTCCAGTCAGAGATCGTCAAGGGCATTATCGAACAAAAGTACCCCGAATTGTCATGCTCCATATTGGCACTTTCAACCTTGGGCGATAACATTCAGAGCAAGCCCTTGTACTCCTTTGGCGGAAAGGCCCTCTGGACCAAAGAATTGGAAATTTTGCTCTTGGAGGAACAGGAAGAGTTCCCCAGACTTGATTTGATTGTGCACTCGCTCAAGGATATGCCCACTAACTTGCCAGAAGAGTTTGAATTGGGATGTGTCTTGGATAGACAAGACCCCAGAGACGCCGTGGTAATGGGACAAGGATTACCATACAAGCTGCTCAGTGAGTTGCCCGATGGATCCATGGTTGGAACTTCATCCGTCAGAAGACTGGCCCAATTGATGAGACACTACCCCAACTTACGTTTCGAAAGTGTCAGAGGAAACCTCCAAACAAGATTAAGAAAGTTGGACGATCCAGAAACTGAATTCCAATGCTTACTTTTGGCAGCCGCTGGTTTGGATAGAGTCGATTTGGGTCACAGAATTACAAGCAGACTCGAAGCTCCAGAGATGTACTATGCTGTGGGACAAGGAGCCTTGGGGGTAGAAATCAGAAAGGATGACAAAGTGATGAAGACATTGTTAAGTACTTTGGAAGATAAGCCAACTACTTACAAATGCTTGGCCGAAAGATCGCTCATGAGATCTTTGGAAGGTGGCTGTTCTGTACCAATTGGTGTACATACTGCCTATGACAACGATACACAGGAGTTGTCCTTCAAGGGGATAGTTGTATCGCCAAACGGTAAGGAGTTTGTTGAAGATGAGATTGTCAGTCGAGTCACTTCAAACGACGAAGCAAACCAATTAGGGATACGATTATCTGAGATTTTGATAAAAAAGGGTGCAAAGAAGATCTTGGATGAAGTTGACTTTGAAAGAATCAACCAAAGACCAGTGAAATCAACTTAATTCCTTTTAATCCAATTCGATTCTTCAATGATCATGACCACCTTAACGAGAGACATTAATTCCTACTCTGTACATACAAGATAACGACGACCTCATTATTTCACATTATACATATTTATACATATATATACTAATAACATAACATTTTAGAACCAGATGGGTAGCAATAGCCAAAAAGCTTAAATCCAAAGAGATAAAGAAAAAAAAGAAGAAAGATAAAAGGCTAGTTTAGAAGATGGAGAGTGGTGAGAGAAGCAGATGCTTGCCTGCTTATTGCAGAGCATCAATCAAGTCTGATGATGCAAGCCTTGAAAATTGACTGAGACTGCAGCCATAATGTGCTTAGATAATCAAGAGAAGAAGCTAAAGCCGGAGTGTCAAGCAAATACGTAAAGTAAGCTTTGGAGAATGCAATTCTTAAATGTAACAATAATTAGGCAGGTAGATCGGAATCCCACACTATGATGAAATGAAAACAATTGAAAAATATGGTTTAATGCAAAACCAGATCAAACAAATGACAGAAGTCTAATTGAGAAACTGTATGCCAATTCAGTAAACAGAGAACATTTAGAAACTGTACGCCAATTGAGTATACAAAAAAGTTTAAAAAATATGATGCTTACAAACAAGAGAGAAATTCTGGAATCGTTTCATGCTTAGTGGCAGAATAGAAAACAGAAACAGCGAATAGAAGTTGTTGTATTTAATTCGGATTATCAAGCCCAGACCGGCAGTGCATGCTAGATTTGAAAGCAGAACAGATCCATGCTTAACGAGATAACCACCAGCCACAACAAAACATCTTGCCATGCTTAAATGCATATAACCAGAAGTGCAAACGAAACCTGGAACCATATCGTGCTTAGATGCAGAAAATTCACGCTTCAAGCCTCAGGGACCCTGGGCCGATGGTATGCTCCGATTAGAGCCGTCAGGGTCCCGCACTCCAGCAACCTTTTGGCACTCTCTCGTACAGCCAAACCAACCCACCTATGCATACAAGTCAACAACATCTACGTTAATCCGTCCATCCTCATACGTTAATATCACTCCATAATTCTGTCGACCCACTTGTAGCCGTCCTGTCTGTACCTGGATGTTAGCACGTTGACATCAACTGATAATAAGTCGGCCTCGTATAGATCCGCTAGACCAACCGAGCCGCACAGTGCTCCATTTTTTTTTTCTTTTTTCCTGCAATTTTTGTGCATTTTCGATCATCGGCCCTCTTCTATACGACGGAGAGCGCACCGTTCCGTCGTTTAACTTTTCACTACCATAACATTAATTAACTTTATAAATAAACACAACATCAGTTTGGTTTCTTTCCTTTTCTTTTTTCCTTTTTGCCATTAAGCTTTCCATACTACGATCCCATCGATTACTCGAGGCACGTTTTGTATTTAAGTCAGCGAATCAGACCCCACTGTATCACACTTGCCACTCGTTTGCTCTCCCGCTCCATCGCACTCAGTGTTTTTTTTTAAGCATCCAAGCAAACACTCGAGCCCCGAAGACCATCCACTCATACAAGTAACCACATCGAAAACAACCAGCATCATCTCACAGGAAAACATCAGCCATGGATATCGTACTTGAAATCTGTGACTACTACCTCTTCGATAGAGTGTACGCCAGCTTACTCCCAACTGATACCACTTTTCCAGAAATCTTCACCCGCAACTTGAAATTTGCATCCGACATATCGCAGACCGCCTCTTCTGGTAGCTCATCCCAAATAAATGCAACCAAGTCAACCTTGTCGACGCTTTTGAACCACGAATTCTTCAACGACGGCCCCGCAAACACCGTATTGGCCAAAATCACAGCGTTCATCCTCTCATTTCAAAGGAAGGATGAGATTTACGGGTTGCCCAGGTACCTCCCCGAAAGCGCCTACACCTACTCTTCGCTCTTGCCTAGGTCCAACCTTTTCAGAGAAGCCCTTTCCATGTTCACTGTGACTGCAATTTTCGGGTGGGTGTTGTACTTCTCGGTAGCCTACTTGTCGTACGTGTTCGTGTTTGACAGAAACATTTTTAACCACCCTAGATACTTGAAGAACCAAATTTACCTTGAAATCCACAGAGCTGCAACCGCCATCCCCATTATGGTACTTCTTACCCTCCCATTCTTCTTGCTTGAAATAAACGGGTTCTCTAGATTGTACATGAACGTTGACGAGTCCACTGGCGGGTGGAAGGCGATACTCACGCAAGTTCCGTGCTTCATCATGTTTACCGATTGCTTTATTTATTTAATTCATAGATGGTTACACTGGCCCTCTGTATACAAGTTGTTGCACAAGCCACACCACAAATGGATCGTGTGCACGCCATTTGCCTCGCATGCGTTCCACCCAGTGGATGGATACTTCCAATCCTTACCTTACCATTGGTTCCCATTTTTGTTCCCCTTGCACAAGGTTTCGTACTTGTTATTGTTCAGCTTTGTCAATTTCTGGACTGTGATGATCCACGATGGTCAATACATGTCCAATGATCCATTTGTCAACGGGACCGCATGCCACACTGTACACCACTTGTACTTCAACTATAACTATGGACAATTCACCACGTTGTGGGACAGACTCGGAAGATCGTACAGAAGACCTGACGACTCGCTTTTTGTAAAGGCTCAGCCTGCTGACATCAAGAAGTTGTGGAAAAAGGAAGTGGTTGAAATGGAGACCATCAGAGGTGAGTTGGAAGGCAAGAATGACGATAGAGAATACATTGAATGAACGAAATAGAGTCCCCTAGAAGTCCACTCCGACTCCCGACACCCACATACACATTATATATAAATATTGCACCTAATACTTTTTTTCTTTTTTTTACTTCCATGAACTGTTGTTTAATATACTTAGGAAATTTAGTCTAACTTTAGTTACTGTAAGCTGTGTCCTTGAATGATTGTTCCCGTGCTCAGAATCGCTCTGCTCAGTCGTGGCCGCTCCGTGCACCGCCAAGGTGACATCTCAGATATCTCAGATACTTTGTTCCGCATTCAGAGTCAATACTAATCTGTAGAGCCCTGTAGTTGATTTGTTGCGTTCTCCCAGACCATCTGGGCGCTATCTCTGGTGCTCTGCCCCGCCAGTGTCTCGAGCTCGATCCGCGCTGCGAAAAAGTAAGCGCAGGTAGCTTTGGTGCAACATTTCCCCTCTGCATACAGCGCACCCACCAGACACCCATAGACAAGCAGATGAATCTTCTCAATTGTGGTCGTCTTTTCTAAAGTTTTGAAGCAGCTCGACAATCATCTCAGCGCAATGAATTACCAGTACAGTATGAGCGGGAACTCGAACGCAAACGGAGGTGGCGCCGGCAATATGTTGCCCAACTCGATGGCGATGGGCAATGGTGGGGGCGCAACGAATGCCAATGCCTCCAGCAGAAACCACTTTGGAATGTCCATGGTGCCCCAGCTGACCCTCATGGCGTCTAACTCCATCTTGACGGTGGGTCCCTACAAGCACAGGAAGGATTTGACAAGGGAGTCGGTACTCTCCAAGTATCAGATCATCGGCTATATAGCAGCGGGGACGTACGGGAAAGTGTACAAGGCCAAGTCCAAGAGATTGCAGGAGAAAGAGGGCGACGAGAAGAACCCGGACTCTACCAATGCTGCTCGCAATGGTAACAATCCGACTCCGCTCGGCGACAGCATCGGCGGAGGTGTTCATGGCGCCAAGGCCAACCCCCATGTTAACCCTAGCGTCTCTGGTAGCGGCGGGTCCACTGCAAACTACAACCCGATAACATCCCTTCATTTGAACCAGCATCACATCAGCAACCACCTCAACCCACACTACGGGCAACACAAGAACCAGACCCAGAGCCATGGCGGTGGTGGCAGCGGTGGCTCTCTCCAGACAGTGCCCCAGCATAACCAGTTCCCCATACCGGGGCCACAGCACGCTACTCATCATCAGGGACAGGCTCAAACACAGGACCTGGCAAACAATCTGCTGCACCTCTCTAGTCAACAGCGGCAGGGGCAGATACTAGCTCAGGGTAGACCTGCAATACCAGAAGCTAACCCACATGATCAGCAGGATCATGCCCAGAGATCTAACCAGTCTGGCACGCCATCAGCGAGCTCAAACTCACAGCCAAAGCAAGACGGAGACAACAAATCCACAACAGAAGCGGGAGAGCAACTTTTTGCGATTAAAAAGTTCAAAAACGACAACCACCTGAGCAACAAGTCGTACAACCACGACATCAATGGTAACGAGATCATCCACTATACAGGGATATCGCAATCCGCTATTCGAGAGATGTCCATCTGTAGAGAAATCACTAACAAGAACATAGTGAAAACAATGGACATTCTACTCGAGAACAAATCTATCTACATTGTGCTGGAGTTCTGTGAGCACGATTTATTGCAAATTATCCATTACCATTCTCATCCGGAGGTTAGACATATCCCAGAGAGGACCACCAAGTCATTAATTTGGCAAATTTTGAATGGGGTGTTATTTCTACACAAGAATTGGATCTTCCATCGAGATTTAAAGCCTGCCAACATTATGGTGACGTCGAATGGATTGGTTAAGATTGGAGATTTGGGGCTAGCCAGAAAGTTTAACAACCCATTGCAGAGTTTATACACTGGTGATAAAGTTGTAGTGACTATATGGTATAGGGCACCGGAATTGCTACTTGGCACTAGAAACTACACGCCATCAATAGACTTGTGGGCTGTAGGTTGTATACTAGCAGAGCTATTATCATTGAGGCCCATTTTCAAGGGAGAAGAAGCAAAGATGGATATAAATAACAAGAAAGTGGTTCCTTTCCAAACAAACCAGTTCCAGAAAATTGTCGAAATATTAGGCACACCTACCCTTGAAGAGTGGCCTTCTTTAAACAAATATCCTGAGTATGCCTCTTTTAAGCAGCATTTACCCAATACTTACAATCTGAATTTGGCTACTTGGTACAAGGCTGTTGGAGGTAATAATAAGTCATGCTTAAAGTTGTTGAAGGGCTTACTAGAGTATGATCCGATAGAAAGACTAACAGCCGAGAACGCCTTAGTCCATCCATATTTTTTGGAACAACCTAAAGTGTGTGAAAATGCGTTCGAGGGCTTATCATACAAGTACCCCAAGAGAAGAATTTACACGGACGATAATGACATAATTAGTGGCATGCAAAGTGGTAAGAGGCACGGACTCGATGAATCTAAGAATAGGAAGAGGCAGAGATGATGTTATCAAAGGTGTGTTGATACTTTGCAGATCCAGTTTTTTTTACTTATCCAGAGTTTGGTAATAATTTTAACCTGAAAGGTAGAAGCAGTTACTAGTAAATAGATAGAACAGACTAAAGAGGGGATATGCACTCAATGCAAATGTCTTGTGGTTTTAATCTCCAGAGTGGTTCACTTCCCACCTTGAGTTAATAACATAAGGCTGCAATTTTTGTCCTACCTCACGTTTGGAGAGGTTTCTGATGGTGAAACAGTAATACAACGCGGAACACACATCAGCAGGGCGCTACCCTTTGACACTCTTTTTACACTGCGCATTGAAAGAACCAGTGAGAACAAGTAGCCTTAACCTGGGAACTCATAGTCATTACTCTTAGTATTTTTTTTTTTTTAATTTTTTATTCTTTCGTGAATAATATTGCATGCCTAGCACTATATAGAAATAGATATCTTGGTATTCAGATTGGCTAGACCCTTTTGGGCAAAACCCATTTATGGTTAAATGAACTGCATTGTGCTGCATGATCCACCTTTTTAAGCTCTGAATATTTCATCACTTTTTTTTTTTTTTTTTTCTACTTTGTACTTTCCTTTCACCACATAGATGATCTTATGAATAGTCGCTACATTGAACGGCAAAAGATCTATTCGGGTCCGATATCTATAGTATACAAAGCGAAGGATGCAGAAAAGGGAAACATAGTAGCATTGAAGGTGGTTGATATTGATTTTCTTGTCAAACCCCACAATATTGAAAGAGAAATTGAATTCTTGAAGCATCTGAGGGAAGCTGGCGCAGAGAAATTCGGTATATTACAGTACATAGATTCGTACAGACATGCAGACGATGTAATACTTGTAACTGCATATTATGACATAAACTTGAACGCACTTTTAGATTCGTACAGGAAGAAGTCCATCAAGTACGACTGGAGCGACCCGCAACAAAATAAGTATGTCTACAAGAATCATTTCCCCACAGACTTGGCTACTTTCATATTCTACAAGCTAAGTGTAACGTTACAGTATCTACATGACGAGGCACATATAATACATAGAGATATAAAGCCCTCCAATGTCTTTTTGAAGCAGACAGGTGAGCAGGGGAGCTACGAGCTAGTACTAGGAGACTATGGGATTCTCTATGACAAAAATTCTCCACCGCCGGATGAACCGCCTAAGGAAAAGTACACCGATGTATCCACAGGGTGCTATAAAGCACCTGAACTTTGCTTTGGGGTACTGAATTACGACACCCCAGTGGATATATGGTCCTTGGGAGTTTTAGTTAGTAAATTGTTTTCAAATGATGGGTTTGAATGTGTCAACAACGACAGTGGGAGTGATTTAGGGTTGCTTGATTCGATTTTCCTGCAGTTTGGAACTCCAACTTTGGAACCTGGCAAAGACACAGAAGACAAGACGTATTGGCAAGAAATGAAGGGAAACGAGCTATTTGAAGGGTTTGCCTTTACCGAGAGATCCAGAAAGAGCCCCCAAGAATTGATACCCCGATGCCTGAGGATCGAATTACAGCGAGTATGGGACTTGGTAATGGTATACGAGAGTAGCAAACGACCTCGCGCACGTGATATAGTTGAAGCGATAGAGTCGATTCGATAGACCGGGTCGAAAGGAGGAGTCTCCGAGGAGAGAGAGTCAAAAAAAAAAAAAAAAAGAAAAGAAAAGAAAAGGAAGACAATAGCCAATACGCCGTAGTGTGTCACGACGCAAAGCACATTGTTCATCCTGGGGTTGCCGATGCCTGACATGACAGTTGACGTTTTCATGAAAAGTGATCCTGGCTCATTATGCCGCCAAATGCCACTATGCAGACCCGTCATTACGTAACCAACAGAAGTCCGCCAAAACTCTATTTCTATGCGTGTTGATGTAGAAGAACATGCAAATGCTCATTTAAACTTTCCAAACTGAAAAAGCGGGGGGATGGCCAGGCATAATATCGAGGAAAATATTTTTGATTAAAGTTTGAGCTGAAATCACACTCATACGGAATTAATAAAAAAAAAAAAAAAAAAAAAAAAAAGCCAGAGCTGACATGTAGTGGAAAAGATTGCTGTGATCAAGTTTCATGACATTTTCTCATCTTTTCTTTACCTTCGTTTCGTATAAACTTTTGATTTAGTTAAATACTTTCATTTTACCAATACAGCTCATCATATATATTTTTCAGTCTTGACCTGGCACTTGCTTTTCTTTCCTAATTTTTTTTTCTTTGAATTTTCTTGTTTCTAACCATGGCAAGCTTGATAAAAGACAAGATTCTCGGCGGTGATGATGCGCCGATAGATTTTGAAGAACTTGAACTGAGATTCCAAATGCATAAGTACTACCCCAAGTACTTCCACAACTATGACTACTCAACTCCTGTGATAAAGGACTTGATTGCAAATAAGCCTATCTACGCTAAAGCCAATCTGCATGTTAAGAGTTGGAAGTGCCCTTCCAAGCCCAGAGAGGTGCTTAAAAGTATCAACCTTGAAACTGGCGAGATGACTATTGAAGATTTACCCGCATCGAAAAAGGACGCACGAAACGCCAAGAAGGCACTCAAGCAGGATCTCAAGGAGGAAAAGAAAGAGGTTCGCAGAGAGCATAAAGAGATCAAACGTGAAATAAGGCAAGATAAAAGAGACCATCGCAGCGAAGTTAGACAGGAGAAGAAGGAACTTCACAGGGAATACAAGGATGCGAAGAAAGATCTCAAAAATGGCCTCAAACGAGGGGAGGTGGGCTACTTTAAGTGCTGGAATCAACCTTTGGCTGATCCTATCCCAATGAGAAGATCAGATAGTAGATACCCAGAGGAGATTTCTACAACCATGAGTAACAAAAAGGAACCTACGTTTAACAATCCCTGGGATTCTAGTAGTACCTTGATACCGCTGGAGTCCGCTAGCAACAGTATCAGAGGACAGGGCAGATCTAGAAATAATTCCATAGCGAACAAATTTAAGAATCTATTAAAGAGTGAACATCACGGGCAAATTCTGGGCAAAGGCGAGCATAACAACAGTGATACCTCGCCAAGTAAAACCTATTCCAATAAGGATTTGGGGCACAAATTGCAACCTTCATCTTCTTTTGATCAAACAAAGCTGAATATGACCAAGAGCAGGACAAAAAGTATCCTTAACAAATTCAAAACTGGTGATAGAAGAATGAGTGAACAAATCGGTATGTATAAGAAGAACACTAACGATGTTTTTTTTTTTTTTTTTCCTCTCTTAGCTACATCATGAAACTAGCTTCTTATCTTTTTTTTTTTTTTTTTTTTTTTTCGACTTGATGAATGGAAATAAAATAGCGGCAGATTACATAAGGAATCCGTTCGACAGGCCAAAGAGCCAAAAACTGGACCGTCCTCCTTCCCAGAAGTTGTACTCTTTGTATTCCAGGTACGGGGACGTGGTGAAGCAAAACGCGGGGAAACAAGCTTAAGCTAAAAATCTCTGACCTGCAGGGAAAGGTGGGGATGAACTCCGGACGTCATGAGGTACAGAAGTGATGCGGGTTGTGCGTCGTTCCAAAATGTCCAAAAGAGGAAGAAACCAAAAATAACAAACAAAAAAAATTGGGAAAGACGAAAATGAAGGAAATGAGCCACCAGTAGCTGACGCATCAGGAGCTGGCAGAGTGAATCAACAACAAAATTAAACAACTAAAATGGTTGTTACAGTAGTGGTAACGAAGAGAGAAAAAAAAAAAGAAAACCAGCAATGGGCAGTATCCTATTCAAGGCAGTTTAAGTCTTTGCCAAATACCAAATTTCCTACCACTTAGATCCATTAGCTTTAAGGAGCCCACTACTGGCAACCCACCATTCTGTCAGGTTCTGTTTGATTAAACTTTATCTTAGTGCATACTTTACTCGCACCCCACATTAAAGCTAATTTGAAATTTGTTCGTGTCTCCACTTAAAAAAGCTGGAAATCGTGACCCAAATGTCGGTGCCCGCACGCCGGCCCACTTTTTTCCTACGCTCCTCCAGCCAAAGTTTTATATTAGAAATTAAAATTGCTACTTGTCAATAGTTCTTCCTTGATTCCATCTTTGGTTGTTGATAAGAAACTTTTTGGCTTCTTCAGTTATTACATTCATTACTGTGTTCTAACAATTGGTAGAAGGTGGAAAGAAAATAAAGAAAAGACAAGAAAGAACCACCCCAAATCGACTGGAGGTGCTTTAGAGAAATTTGGAGACCATCCCGCACATAAACAAAAGACTTCGAATTTTTTTTTTTTTGATTTTCAGATCATTGGCTGCGATTCGAATCAATAATAATTCGTTTCCAGATCAAAAGAGAATCGATTGAGTGCCCCATTGTCTAATCGAAAGAGAGACCATATACTGGGATCCAGATATATCGGACGACCAATTTTGTTTTAACTGCCATCACTACTGATCCAACTTCAGAGGCTTTTAAGCTTTGTTTTTCTTGAACGTCATATTTTGATCACCATTTTTGTACTTGGTTTTGGTGCTGATTTTGCTTTTAATTTCGAGTTGTGATTGAAACTTCCTAAATTTTTGCTTCTGCTTATCTACCCCATTCCTTGTCGTCGCACATTCACTTCTTTTTTTTTTTTAATCCTTTTTTTCGCATCATTTGCATCTAGCATAACATTACTAACATGTCAAAAGTAGAGATTGTAACTGAAACGGTCAACAATGGTCGCACTGGTGAGCTGGAAACTATACAGTACACGCAATCCCAAATGGTTGGTCATGGGTCGTTCGGGGTAGTGTTCCAAACACAATTGATACCATCTAACGAGATCGCCGCTATCAAAAGAGTGTTGCAAGATAAAAGATTTAAGAATAGAGAGTTACAGATTATGAAATTGGTTCACCATAGAAATATTGTTGACTTAAAACACTATTTCTATACCAATAATGAAAAAAACGAACTTTACTTGAATTTAATCTTGGAGTTTGTTCCAGAAACTCTTTACAAGGCCCTGCATTACTATGTCAGCAAAAGATTACTGATGCCCTCGTTGGAAGTCAAGCTCTATACCTACCAAATGCTTAGAGCCCTTAACTATATTCACTCTCAAGGAATATGTCACCGTGACATTAAACCCCAAAATTTATTAATTGATCCATCTAACGGGGTTCTTAAGCTTTGTGATTTTGGATCTGCTAAAATTTTGAACCCTAGCGAAGCTAACGTTTCATACATTTGTTCTAGATATTATAGAGCACCAGAATTGATCTTTGGTGCAACAAATTATACAACAAAAATTGACGTGTGGTCTGCAGGTTGTGTTATGGCAGAATTGATCTTGGGTCAACCATTGTTTCCTGGAGAACTGGGAATCGATCAATTGGTTGAAATTATCAAAATCTTGGGTACCCCTTCAAAGGATCAAATTAAGAATATGAATCCAAACTACATTGAATACACTTTCCCGCAAATAAAACCAATCCCATTGTTGAAAATCTTCAGGAAAATGCCTTCAGATTGTATTCTGTTTTTGAGCAAGATTTTACAATATTCACCTATTGACAGAATTTCTTGTATTGAAGCTTTATGTGATCCATACTTTGATGAGTTGAGAAATTCTGAAACAAAACTTCCAAATTATAGAAAATTATTCTCCCAACAGCAAAATCAAAATTACAATGGTCATTCCAACTCATCCAACAGTTATTCGTCGAATGCCGCAAATTATCAATTATACGAGAGTCAACCTGATTCAAGAAATTTACCCGAATTGTTTGATTTCGACGACAGAGAGCTCTCCGTAGAACCAAAATTGAATCATAGATTAATTCCTAACTTTGCTTATGACAGGTTGTTGTTGAGGAGTGGAAAAAAGACCTTGGATGGGTTTGTTCCTTTGAGTGCAGAGGAATTGAGTGTTACCCTTGATTGATGCAAGAAGAAAAGAAAATTTATGAAAAATACGAAATCGCAATTGGTGTTCCCATACACTCATAACATGGAAAAATTGGATTCTTTTTTATTTGTATTATTTGGGGTAATTTTAGACATCATTAACGGAATAACGAAAGGAAATTAACTGTAGAACTTATAAATAAATGATATAATCTGAATCATGAAAATAAAAGATTAACCAATAAAACAATACGTAGACAAACAAAAGAACATAACGCATAAAAAAAAACTGATCTGTATTTACTCTTCCTAACTGATATACTATACTAAATATGTGCCTCTAATATATTTTGAACCACACCATCAACATCAGCCTTTAAGTACTGAGAGTTCATCAAAACTTGCAATAACTTCTTAATGCCAATAGATAAATGGTTTAAGTTTCCATTTCCATTGCCGTCCTCCATGTCAAAGGAGTTGCTTGGACCAGCAAAGACATCATTCAATTGTTGAAGAATCTGTGCTCTCTCATGTTCCGTCATAAACCCAGCCTTCTCCATAACCTTCTTCAATTCTTCCAACCTAGTGATGTGGTTGACAGGGATAGTCTTTGTGAAACCATCTAACCCATCCATATGCTTCAAAGCGGTATACTGTGAAGTGGTTCCAATAATCAACAATCTTCTTCCTCCAGGTGGCTTTCTGGTCAAATTAACCTTGAGCAATTGGAAGATATCATTAGAAAATCTAGGTCCAATTGGATTGTAGTTGATAATAGTTTCAATCTTGTCAATCACAAGAATATTCAATGGTGATCTATAAACATCTCTGAAAATTTGATCAATTGCTTGAATTTTAGCCTGCTCAGACATTCCAACCAAAGATTCAGCGGAAAGCATTTTAATAAATGGGAAATCAGAGTTCAATGCCAACGTGGATGCAATAGCTGTCTTACCACTTCCAGGTGGTCCGTATAATAAGATGGAAATAAGCCTTTCCGTTTCAGAAACTTTGACTTCTTCAATAAATGACTGTCCTTGATCAAATATTTGTCCAACTCTTGGAGAGAATTGGATGATACCATGGGGTGATGATTTAGTTAAATCTTCTTCATTCACACCAAATGCAGGCTTAACCTCATTCAACGCCAATAAGAATTCGTTTCTACTCAATTTCATCTTCGATATGTTTTCGTCCACCTTGGCAATGGAATCACTTTTGGTAAATTTATTTATAGCAAATGAAGTGGCTGAATTGCACAACCCTTCCAACTCTGCACCCGTGAAATTCTTGGTCAACACTGCCAATTCGTCGAAGTTAACATCACTGGCCAATAAGTCATTTTCTTTCATTTTCTTGGTATGGATCAATAAGATATCCTTTCTACCCTTTTCATCTGGTAACGAGATTTCGATCTGGATTTCAAATCTACCAGGTCTAAGCAAGGCATTATCAATCAAATCCAATCTATTGGTCATACCAATGATCAAAATGTTGTTAAGTTGGTCCACCCCATCCATCTTGGCTAACAACTGATTGACTACATTGTCCCCTACACCAGTTCCGTCTGACTTTGCTGAACCTCTCTGCTTAAACACAGAATCCAATTCATCAAAAATAATGATGTGCAACTGTGAGTTCTCTCCCTTTTGCTTGTATTCTTGTTCAGCATCTTTGAAAAGGTTTCTGATATTCTCTTCGGAGGCTCCGACATACTTACTTAACATTTCGGGCCCGTTAACAACCTTCGGTTCCTTCACGTTCAACATCTTCCCTATTTGCCTGGCGATTAACGTCTTACCTGTACCAGGTGGGCCGAACAAAAGTAAACCCTTGACGTGTCTGAGAGCCAATTTTTCCACGAGATCTGGTGATATGATTCTACTGGCAAAAGCTCTTCTAAAGATCTGACTGAACTCCTTGTCCAACCCACCAATACCCATACTCTCTAACTTGAAGTCTGGGTTGATAATTGGGTTGGCCCGCGGCTTGTTCAGAATGGACTTGGATTTTGAATTCGACGATTTGCTCAAGTTGATTGGCGAACCATCCTCAGGGTAAAAGTTGATGATGGTGTCCCTGATCAACATCCCCTTAGTGCCCAACTCTGTGCTTACAGTCACATCAGCCAAGTTGCTGCCTGCACCGCTGGCGATGTCTATGGCTTGGACCGAGATGATCTTCAACAAGAACAAGTCTCCAGCGTAGTCCATCACGATGGGCTGGGTGGGCTGTAACACCTGATCCATGTACGACCTCTGGAACTGGATGATCAACTGATCGTGGTTGACTGGATTCTTGTGTGCCTTCAGCTTGGTACGGAATTCAATTGAGAGGTCAATGGATCCAAGAGGTGAAATGGGGAGCCTGCTATACGGTTCAACTACAACTGGTTGCTCGTAGGACCATCCACCCCACTTTCTAGTGTCTCCACCTAAGCCAATGTGGCCCGGGGTAACCTCGTCGCTTTTGAGGATACGATACACTACAATGCCATCTAGTATGATGGCGGTGTTATCGTCGACTTCTCTGAAATCACCTGGGTGCACTGCGACCCTGTTGGCCAAGATAGCCGCGTTCAGCTTACACTTTTCTGTCTTCAATTGCATTCTAGGAAAGCTTGCCGAAGCAGGCAAGCCTCTGTTGGGGGGCTGGTTGTGGTTTATTGAAGGGTAACCAGGGGCAGGGTTGTTTGCCACTTTGTGAAAGCCAAGTTTTTCCATTTTCGGTAAGATATTGGGGATAAACAGCATCTAGAGAAGTGGGCACGTAGCAATCTAGGTTATGTTAGCCAAATTTTCGTCTAGAGAACACGTCTGGAGTGTATATAAGCAATTTAAAGATAGAGAATTGGGTATGAATACGACAAGCTTAGATGATATATAGACTAAGATTCTCGGGCCGGGCTTAGCTTGGGATGCAGGGCGAACTAGCAATCAACTTTGGGTAGTCACCAGCTATTATATGGTGGTTCTTTCAGTGAGAAACTGTGCTGTTTAGGACATGCAAGGAGGCACCTTCTGGTGGCGGCGGAGCAAAAAGATTTTTGGCTGCGAACTTGTGCTATGCTACGCTTACGAGGTTGTAAGTATGTGAACTTCTTCTGGAAGTGGTTCGGATCGTATAAAGAGGCCGGCAATGGAAAGGATTGGCTGACTTGTTAAGAATAATCCTAAATACGTTCTGGTTCTTCTGTTTAACCTTGGGTAGCCGATAACTTGGTCTCCTTCGGCTCTGGCGGCATTATTTATTTGGCCCCATGCTGCATCTAGTGCGTCTGAAACAGGCACCGCACTTTATGTGTTCGCAGTGGCAGCCATCCGGGTCGCCTTTCCTGTATGCTTTGCAGCATATCTTAATCCGTTTCCCACTGTATATGAGCATATAATTTCTGTACATTTGCCATGCTAGCCATTTGAGTATTTACTCCACCACTGAGACAGTTACGTCCTACTGAGCACTCTACTATTCAATATTGAGGCAACTACATGCAACTTTGCAATTCAATACAGAGCAACTACATACCGCTGGAGTTTACTAGTCACTACTGAGGCAGTTACTTCTTACTGCGGTCTCTACTAAGCTAGCTTTCCCAAATTTTTATTCATTTATTATTATTATTATTTTTTTTTTTTTTTTTTATCTATTTTCATTTTATTCATCATCTACGCAT
Source organism: Dujonia oleophila (assembly GCA_030563865.1). Classification (NCBI taxonomy): domain Eukaryota; kingdom Fungi; phylum Ascomycota; class Pichiomycetes; order Serinales; family Debaryomycetaceae; genus Dujonia; species Dujonia oleophila. Next base: position 104,512 of record JAJMKG010000029.1, on the reverse strand, counting down.
AGGGTTACATTCTAGTGAACACTTTTACCTTAAGCGAAAATTGGAATCTTGTCCCAGTCCCATGGATTGTTGAACCTTAAACCAATATCAAGCTCGCTGATGGCTTCAAATTCCGCCTTGGTCAATTCAAAGTCGTCAAACACTAAGTTCTGGTACAATCTGTCTGGGTTGTTTGACTTCGGAATAACTGCAATCTTTCTTTGAGTGGCCCATCTAAGCAACACTTGAGCAGGAGTTTTCTTGTGAGTTTCCGCAATTGAGACAACGGTCTTGTGGTCAAATAATTTTGGGGTGTTGATGGCCTTTGAATGGTTCAACTCTACAAACGATAATGGACCAAATGAAGAATAAGCTGTCACTGCAATACCCTCGCCTTGAACGTACTCAATAAGATTTGGTTGCTGCAAATATGGGTGGTGTTCAATTTGCAATACTGCAGGCTTGATTTCCGCGCCCCGGATCAAATCGTAGATTAATGCACCATTAAAATTAGAAATTCCGATAGACTTGACTTTTCCGGTTTTGGTCAATTTTTCCAATGCCTTCCAAGTTTCAGCTAATGGCACGTCTTCATAATGGAACTTGTCACCATCGCCACAGTAAAATCCTGGTGGGTATTTTTCCTCAAGTGGAACAAACTTGAAGGCAATGGGGAAATGAATCAAAAAGAGATCAATGTAGTCTAAGCCTAAATCTTCCAACACCTTGTTAAGTGCAATTGGCACATTTTTAGGGTCATGGTAACTGTTCCATAATTTTGATGTGATGAAAAGTTCATCTCTTGAGACGAGACCTTCGTCGAGCGCTCTCTTTAAGCCTTCTCCTACTTCCTTCTCATTTCCGTAGTCCATTGCACTATCGAACAATCTGTAACCCACCTTAATTGCGTTGTAGATTTGGTCTGCACAAGTATCATTTGATACCTTCCAACATCCAAACCCGACGAGGGGCATATCATAGCCTGAGTTTAACTTAATTGACATCTTTCTTGTTTTTTTTTTTCTTTTTTTTTTTTATTCTAGTGTATACCTAAAGGAAAAATATTTCAAATAACGAGGAACGGAAAATTATCCTGCTTCAATGTCTCCTTATATAGTGCAGCAACTCGAATGTACTTTGGAGAGCAAACTTTTCTTTCCACCGACGAATCAAAAGTATATAAAGAGAATCTGGAGAGCAAAAGAAAAAAAAAAAGAAAAAAAAAAAAAAAAAAGCCCCACCTTAAATTAGTGTGGGGTCTCCAGAATGACATCTTATGATCCAATATTAGCATTACTTTGGGCAACGGCCTGGTGTACTACGAAAATGGAAATCTATCCAGACCTGTATACTGTACAAGACCTTTGGGAAATCGGACTTTCTTGAGTTCCTGCATCTCGTTGCAGAATCTACCTGCATACCCTGTGTCCCAATTGGGTAAATTAGTGTTTTTGATTTCTTCCGAAAAAAAATAATTCATGGCTGCATGGCCATCGTCAAGTGCTGCATTCGGATAAGACGTAAACATTGTTTGCAACATACAATGCTCGTGTAGTCACTTTGAGACCAAGGGAAGGAAATTTACTAAGAACATTCCCAATTTAAAGTATTTGAAATGCATGTTAAATGGAAATGTGAAAAAAATAATATGTCATGAAGATAGAGGGTAGATGGCTCTGAGGATCAACCACAGACGGCTAAAATTTTACCAAGACCAGTACCCTTATTGATCCCTTTTCTCTCGCTTTCCTTTCTCCCTTTCCCTAGAAGATATCGGGACTGTAATACTCCTTGTAGACTATTGGGTTTCACGATACTGGAAGTCCTCTACGAGCAGCTTAACCAAATCAATCACTCTTCTTTTTAGTTTTGATTTTGATTTTGATTTTTAATTTTTTGTTTAGTTTCTCCCCTTATATTAGCTTGGGTCTGAGATGATCCCTCTTTACTTGAAGCTAAAGAAGAAGTCATCTTTTGACGACGGAGAATTTTGCGTCAAACAAGATACTGTTGAGTTCGACGGCAAGACCTACAAATTTCAAAAAATCTTTAGCCATGATGAGTCCTTAGAGGGTTTGGCGCAAGAAGAGCAGGGCAATGGATATGAAGAGAATTCATGCTACATATTCATGGGTCCCACAGGAAGTGGTAAGACTACCGCATTAAGAGAATTGCTTGACTACAAATTAAGGGTTTTATCAACTCCAGGAGCTGCAAAATACCCTACCTTCTTATCAGCTTTCGAAGTGACAAACAATAAGTATGCAACTGATCTACTTGAACGTGATCTGAGATTCACGAGGAAAGAGTATCACTATCATACCAGAGACATAGCATGTAAGAAAGTCAAAATTGACCATGAAACGAAAGATGAATTGCTCAGTGGCATATTCAAGAAAAGATTAACGCAGCAGACTCCGTTCAACTCAGAATCGAGCAGATCAAGCTTAATCATTCATTTGATTCAAAATGGAAAGAAAATCGTCTATATGGATTTGATGGGCAATGAAAAATTTGACATCACGACTCCTAAGACGTCTAATGTATTTGCAAATATGAGCATTAGTTCAATTACGAGAATGTTGGCTGCCGGAAATGCAACCGCCAGTGCCAATTCTTTGGATTCTTCCACTGATGATCCATTTTCTGTTAGAACTTCAAGTATTATAACCAACTTGATCTTCAAAAAGAATGGTAATCAGAAGGAAAGAAAAATCAACATTTGCTTGGTTATTGATCCCCTGGGAGACAAGGATTTGAATAAATCAGCTTTCAGAAATATTGCTGAATTGGTTCAGCATGATGCCGCTGCTATACCTTGCACTCAAACTCAACTTCAGAGTGTAAAGCTTTCTCCCTTACCTAAATCTCCACATTCGTTGACCATGTCACCACCTAATTACACCAAACCCACCATTGCTTCATTGTCGCCAATTAAGGTGAGAAAGAGATCCCACCTGATCAGCCCAAAGAGGAATGTTCCAGCCTCCTTGAACTCTCAGAGAAGATCCTTGTCAATAAGCCCAGTTAAGAGAAGAAACACTAAGCAAACCTTGAGAAGGATTGCTTCAGAACCTGTGGGAAAAATCAGCACAGGTAAAGTAGTACAAGTGGTCCCCAGTGCACATGAAATTCAAATTGATGCCTTGATGAAACAACTTAGGGATATGGAACAGCAAAATGAACAATTGAGGACAACTAGTGCAAACTTTGCTGAAGAAAAAAACCAATTGGTAACACATATATCGAGAATGGAAGATGAACACGAATTAGAAGTTAAATCCCTACAAGATCAATTGAATAGTAGTCAACATTTGATTGTTGACTTAACAAACGATGTTCAAAGATTGGATACCGAAAAGTGTGCCATGACTCAGCACTGGTCTGAATTGAAAGAAGACTTTTCTAATTTCCAGAATGATCATGAATCTTTCAATAAAGTTGTTGAATCGTTGAGGTTCCAATTGGACGAAATCAGAGATATTAATCAGGACATGTCCGAGAGAAATAAGGACTTGACGGACGAGTTGAGAACAGTCAGAGTAGCAACTGAAAACTTGAACAATTCCAATCAAGAAGAAATCGAGAAACTTGAGAAAACTTTAGAAACTTACGAAGAGACTATAATGGAGCTCAACAACCAAAACGAAGCATTGGAGACTAGTTTGGAGTATAGAGATACGACAATCCAAAAACACCAAGAAACTGAGAAAAAGTTGACTGATCATCTTTTGAAAGCAAAGGAACAGCTCGATACATATAACCATGATTTACATGAAGCGAGGGAAGATGTTTCCAAGAAGAATAATGAGATTAATGAGTTGACCCTGAAGTGTTCCAACGTTGTCAGTATTTCAGCAGAGCTTGACACTGTTCGGTCTGAGTTAGAGAGAGCAAAATTGCAACTAGAGCAAACTGACGATCTAACCGATAAATTGAACAATGCCTATCTTGATCTTGAGCAGCACAAGCAGAGGCTCAACAGTAAAGTAGCAGAAATAGAAAAATTGGATTCTGAATTGTCCAACACCAAAGAGCAGCTCTCACATGAGACTGAGTCCCTTAAGGGCAAGTTACAACAGTCCATATTTGAGAGGAAGGACTTGGATACTAAGTTTGAATCTGTAAACATGCAGTTGGATACTTATAAGCTAGAGAACGAAGAATTGACTAAAAAATTGGCACAGATGGAAAGGGAAGTTTCTAGTTCTGTCCAGGCTAACTTAAGCGATGGAGTGGAAACAGTTTCCTTCCCTCGAATGCTTTCCTTGGGAGCTTTTTCTCCTCCTAACAATAGGGAGCAAAACCTTCTCCCCAGTATTGATTTTTTGGACCAGTTCACCACATTTAGCGACCCGATCTTCCAAGGGCCCCAGATATACGAAGATTCGAACCACAGCCCTATAGAAGACAACGAGAGTGATAGCAGCGATACCGAAAAGGCTCCAGAAGAGAACTGTCCAGCTAAAACAATATTAGGAGCGTCCAAATTGGAAAATATCATACCTGAAAATAGATTGAAGAGATCTGGAAAGCATTTCCATCACCCCCCACTCAAGAGCTCCAAGTTAAGGAACATAATCTACAGCTGAAGACAACAGCTATAATAAAAACCAAGCAAAGGTAAAAAAATAAAAAACAAAGAAAAAAAAAACACTGCGAGACAACCATCATACTTAATTTTTCAATCTCTTTATATACCCATTTTAATCTTACTGTTTACTTCATTCTCTACAACTTGTTTTAATATATATACGTTCATTTTTAGAAACTTACAGAGTCTTCTCCTTACACAGTTCTTCTATCAGTCATGTAGCGCACTATGGGTCCTAAGCCAGTTATCTCCACAGTTTTTTCGAACCAACTTAAAAGTAAACCACCTTGCTTGGTTCCGTATCCCGTACCCATACTCCTATATAAGTATTTAACCAAGGTATCCTGCTGAGAGGTATTCAATTGCTTGATAAAAGTAGACAAGTCGTTGACGCTGTGGTTATTTCTAATTGAGCACAATACTTCAAACACTGTTTCCCCATGGAGCGATTTGGTAGCCTCGTCAGAAACGTAAGGTGGCGTGTCCAAAGCGGTGGTCAATGCTACGAGAAATTGACCCAGGGACAAAGCTGAGCGGCACTGTTGAGAGATACTTACAATAGCATCATGAGACACTGGGGGTAAATCTGGGATTAAATCCTGCTTACTTAAGAAATTGTCTGGTTCCAAGGCATCAATGTCGATGCTTCTCCAATTGTCCATTTTTGATCTCTGGTTATCCTCTATCGTCAACTACTGCTCTCAAACTGCTGTAAACTGCTGTAAAAGAGCCTCCAGGGTGAGTTTGGAGGTCGCGGCAAATAGGCGAGGTAAAGTTACACAAAACCGAAACTCACATAGTGCTGCACACTGAGGTGGTACCAGACCTACTGAGCTTCCAACTTAGGGCCACTCTCTATGGAGAGAGCCACTAGGAAAAAAACGATAGAGAGTGTCGCCGTGAGAGCTTTACTATAAGGCATTCACAGAAGTGAAATTGTGGAAATTTGGAAAAAAATACCCTAAAATTGCGGTTTTTTTGGTGCATGCCTAATGTGGAAGTCTGCGGTATAGTAAGTTGCTAACTCAGCACACCACAGCAGCTATCTCTGACTTCAATCTCCCATCTCTTCTCGTATTTCATACTCCATGGCTCCATGTTGCTCTACTTGTATTCCACTATTGTTAAGATTCTTGATATATATTCTGGAAAATCTAGTTGATAGCCCTCTTCCTTCCATCGCGGTTCCTACTCTATTCCATCGCGGTTCCTAATCTACTCTATTTCGCTATCGCAAGAGCAAAAGAAGAAGCCCCAGCAATACTAATCAATCTATCAATCTCTTTTATTGTCTATGGTACACTGGATATCCATCCGCTGATACTGGATGCATCCGCTGATAGTCTATATAATTAGTTCTTGGCTCTTTTGTTAGTCTTCGCCTTCTTGACTTCTCTGCTTTCTTCACCAACCTTGCTGGAATCAGTGTCTTCTCCGACGTATTCATCGAAGAATGCCACTACCTGATCCTTCAATACTTTGGAATCTACCAAAACTACAACCATACCGTCGCTGCCGACTTCATATTTTATGTGTTCTTCGTTTGGAATTGCTACAGTTTCGTCAAACTTGTCAAAAAATGCATTCATCTCGTCAAAGCTCTGAATAGTGTCAAGTAGTCTCTCTTCCATCTCTCCTTCAGGGACATCGGGCGCATTGATCACGATGATAGCCCTCAATGGGTTGTCCAAGATACCATCTTCTTCAAGCTGTGGAGGTATCTCTGAATCTGACATGTTCGAGAAAAGATGATAACAAGTCCCACTATCGTCTTTCTCTTGTCAAAAATCGATTATAAAGTAAAAGAAAAAAAAAAAAAAAAGATTTACAGAAATGCATCGCTATACTTTTAATTATACATTTCCTGCATAGAGCTGCGATGGAGTTGCAGCCCTACCCCATCAGCACCACTCAAGAAGCCATATAGTGGGTGGAATACCAGGTCTACGTAGAATCCGATGGTAGCTACTAAATCTTCATGTGTTCATTGTCGGCTATCTAATTATAATTTGAGTGACATGGAGAAAATCAAAAATTTGCAGTCAACTTTTCTAACCTCTCTGCCTCATCCTCGTTTCAAGCAGACCATTCCTTGAATTGGTTAATTAATGCCTTGGTACTTGGGTCATGGGTTTCAACCTTTTGGGTCTTGTCTTCCAATTCCTTTCCAATAACCTTAGCCAAAACCTTACCCAATTCAACACCCCATTGGTCGAAGGAGTTGATGTTCCAGACGGCACCTTCAACGAAAGTGACATGTTCGTAGTAAGTGATCAAGGCACCCAAAGCAGCTGGGGTGATCTTTTGAGCCAAGATGGAAGTGGTTGGTCTGTTACCTGAGAAAACCTTGTGTGGGACCAAACCTCCAGTAGCACCTTCGCTTTCAACTTGAGCCTTATCCTTACCGACCATTAAGGCTTCAGCTTGGGCAAAGAAGTTGGAAGCTAACATCTTTTGATGTAAGTTGTTTTCAATTGGGTTGTGGGATTGAGCTGCAAGAATGAAGTCAGATGGGATCAACTTGGTACCTTGGTGAACCAATTGGAAGAAAGAGTGCTGAGCGTTGGTAGCTGGTTCTCCAAACAAAATGGTTCCGGTTTGGTAGTTAGTGAAGGTGTTTCCTCTAGTGACAGACTTACCGTTGGATTCCATAGACAATTGTTGTAAGTAGGCTGGGAATCTGTGCAAGTATTGGTCGAATGGTGCAACCAAGTGGGTTTGAGCTCCATGGAAGTTGTTGTACCAAACTGATAACAAACCACCCAAAACTGGGATGTTTTCGCTCAATGGAGCGGTTTGGAAGTGAGCGTCAACTGCTTCGGCACCCTTTAAGAAGTTGTTGAAGTTTTCAAACCCAATGTAAATGGCTACTGATAAACCGATGGCGGACCACACAGAGTAACGACCACCGACCCAACTTTCGAAACCGAACATGTTCTTGGTGTCAATTCCGAACTTGGCAACTTCGTCAGCGTTGGTAGATAAGGCAGCAAAATGCTTAGCAATGTGGGCATCGTCCTTGGCGGCTTGCAAGAACCAAGATTTGGCAGAGTTAGCGTTAGTGACGGTTTCTGCGGTAGTGAAAGTCTTGGATGCAACAAGGAACAAAGTGGTTTCTTGGTTCAAGTCCTTGACGGTTTCAGCAATGTGAGTACCGTCAATGTTGGAAACAAAGTGGACGTTTAAACCTGGCTGCGAGTAGTGCTTTAAGGCTTCGGTAACCATCACAGGACCTAAGTCTGAACCACCAATACCAATGTTGACCACATCAGTGATTTGCTTTCCAGTATAACCCTTCCATTCACCAGATCTCACTTGGTCAGAGAATTGCTTCATGTGTTGTAAAACATCGTCAACTTCCTTAGCGGTGTCCTTGCCGTCAACAGCCATTTTCTTCAAGGATCTGTTACGTAAGGCTGCGTGGTACACAGCTCTGTCTTCGGTGGTGTTGATCTTTTCACCGGCAAACATGGCATCTCTCAAAGATTCAACATTGGCTTCCTTGGCCAATTCCAACAAGCTGGAAAGAACTTCGTCGCTTACCAAATTTTTGGAGAAGTCAAATAAAATTTTGGAGTCATCGAAATTGGTGAAAGTCTTGGAGTATTTGGCAAATCTTTCTGGATCCTTTTGGAACGCTTCGGTCACTTTGAATTCCTTTCCGGAGGAGTCGTACAAAGCTTGCAACTTCTTCCAAGCTGGGAGGTCGGTAGATAAGTTAAAGGACATCTTTAGAGTAGTGAACTGGGATTGGTTATTTTTTTAGTTTTTCGGCACGAATTGAAAAAGAACTCAATGGATATCTCACTCAATAATTGAATGTCTTTCGGGAAATTGTGTCGGGGGGTAGTTCTCCAGAAGTCGCACTTATATATCTGAGTCTACTGATGGTCCTCCACGTGATTGCTATGCGCTTTTCTTTCCCTGTTGATCTGGGGGATCGTCATGAGCCTGAAAAAAATTTACAAAAGACTAAAAATTATTAATTATAAGGTTTAGAAGGGGGTTGCTGATAGAATATGTAAAAATTTAGTAATGTAGAGATTGGGGCGGAAACCAAGGGCATAGTAATAAAAAACAATAAATAACGTAAAAAAGGAAAGAAGAAGGTGGCCATGAGTGAATCTTGCTTCCAGAAGAAGCTGCTTATAGAAGAAAGGTGCCTTATATCTGCTTATGTTACCAGCTGTGGACAATTTCAAATGATGAAAATTGGGGGATTTTCCAGTCTACCTTTTGAATCGTGTTAAGGCATTCGGGGCCAACGGCTTGGTGTGTGGCTCTTAGCTTTATGTAGTATTAATTCTGCTTGTTATCGATGTATTTATTTCGTCTTTATTTCATTTTTCATTTCTCTGTTATTTCATCTTCTTTCTCTGTTCTATTACTACAAGATTCAAACTGTATTGGTAAGGTTCTACCGGAGACGGAGTTTGGAATGCTAATAAAAGTTCGGAGATGAATGGCTCATAAATCCTTGCAACAAAATTGAAAGTCAAGAAAAACTGCAAGAGTGCGACCTTTGCAGCGTGCTCGGTAGCAGGCTAATTAGGTGACCTAACAGTTTCAGTTCTTTTCCCCAATTCCAGCGTGCGGGCTCCTATTTTCTCGAAATTGCAGCTACGTATCCGTTGGCATAGTATCTTCCCGCCTCCACCTCTTTCACTCTTAATCGGCTGGCTGTATCTCACACACTCGCTCCACGCACACCCAGTCCAGGCTAATTTCATAAGCCGAAAATCCATTATTGGCAAATTTATTGAGCGGGCTATCTATCTGTTTTTCTCTTGAGAGCCCAACCGTTCGATCATTAGCACGACACCACCATGAAGCCATCCGAAGAGGAAAGTATCGCAGCCGTGGCTGAAAGGCAGCAGCAGTATGGAGCTATTCCGGAGAACAGCATCTTCGCTAGACAAGACATATACAACTCCCCCACTAGTGACAGCGGTGTCAATGGGTCCACCTTCAACGGGAACTACGTCAATCCATCTAGCCCACATAGACCGTCCTTCAGCAGGTACAGACATGGATCGCAGTCACAGCCTGGTGGCTCTGGCCACCCTCTGCAGCAGAACGTTCCTCTCTATCAGAGATTATTGGGGAACCACTATGTCCTGGTGACCAATCCTGGAAACCTGGAGTCGGTAAACGTCCTCAGCAGTGCTAGCAGCTTGAGATTACCGAGTGAACCGTTGGCCGATGCATACCCAGGCAGCGCCGTGTACGATGGAGGCGATCTAGAAATCGCTTTCTCTGAGAACTTCACTCACAGAACAAGTATCCTTTCGGTTATGCGTCCAAACAAGCTCATTGGCCACTACGAGCCAATGGCTCACTGGTCGGAGCTAACCTGTACTAATGTAGACAAAATCAAGAACAAAAAGGTGCGAGAGTACTACGAAAACCAGAACGAGCTCATTGAGAAGTTTCAAGAAATCGACAACTTGCTTGATGCCGGACAGATCCACGTCAATATGTTGAGCCAGTATGATAAGCCGGTGCCCAAATCGCCTTCTGAATCGAGATCGCAGTCCATAGACCATCCCCAGGCCTCACCGATGGTCTCCAACGGTGCGGAAGGGGACGAGAATTTTGGAAGTACAGATACTACCAACTCCAAAACCAGATTCAATGACCACCCTGGTAATTTCCAGGACGAGGGTGCTCAATTCTTGGGGTACAACCAGGAGGAAGATTCCAAAGATGTAGTGGTTGCTATCTTGGTGAATTTTTTCATTAACTTCGTATTGCTTGTTGGGAAAATTATAGTATGCCTTCTTACTAACTCCATGTCGGTGATTGCATCCTTAGTTGATTCAGTGTTGGATTTTCTCTCGACTTTTATCATATTTATTGCCAATAAGTTGTCCAATACCAAGAATTGGCAGAGTGAGCATGCTTACCCCATAGGAAGGTCAAGATTAGAGCCTTTAGGAGTTTTGATCTTTTCTATTATCATAATCATCTCCTTTGTCCAAGTTGGACAAGAATCGTTCAAAAAATTAGCATTCAGTACGCCCGAGTCCCGAATTCCAGTGAAAATTGGTACAAGTGCCTGGCTTATCATGCTCTTCACAATTATCTGTAAAGTTGGTTGTTGGGTATGGTGTGCTCTGAGTAAATCCTCTTCAGTGCAGGCATTGGCGCAGGATGCAATGACTGATATTGTCTTTAATAGTGTATCATTGTTGATGCCAACTTTGGGTTATATCTTTAAGATATGGTGGTTTGATTCATTGGGTGCGCTCCTATTGTCTGTATACATTATTGTATCATGGGCCAAGACTGGGTTTGCGCACATAGATAACTTGACTGGTGCAGTGGCAGATCCTTTAGATTACAAAGTGATATTGTACTTAGCATACAGATTTGCAGAATCTGTGAAGCAAATAACCGCCTTAAAAGTGTACCACGTTGGCGACAACTTAAACGTGGAGATTGATGTAGTGTTTGCCATGGAGGAATTTGACCTCAGCTTTAGAGATTGCCATGATATAGCTGAAGCTCTCCAGTACGCTATAGAAACTTTACCGAACGTGGAACGAGCCTTTGTTCATATCGACTACATGGAAGCAAACTACAAGGGCCATTTGAATTAAATTTTTTATACGGCTACTGTTCCATGAGTTGAAGAGATCCTTGTATTGGTACTTTTTTTTTTTTTTGATTTATTAAAAGAAATCTTGTATTTTAGTCTTTCACAGTCTATATGGATCTATAAAAGTGGAAGTGTGAAAGTAAAAAGAGTAATTACTAATATATATATGTAAAAGGAATGCAAATTGTTTATGTCAAAGAATGACAAAAGGGGGGATGTGATTGAGTATCCTGTACTGTCATCATCTTAATAATGAATATGTATGAAAAGGGTAAGGCCCGGTGTAGCTCCATTAAAATAAGACTACGGCAATTCCTCCAAGTACTCCAAATAAAGGAACAAAGACTGATGCAGAGCCGCCCTTCGATGCAGTGGTGGTAAGTTGAAGCATGGACTCCTGTGATGAGACTTGTGCGACTGTAGCCGTCACCCAGGAAACCACCGCTTGACCTTCGGTGTTCGAGGAAGAAGCCGATGGCGTGAAGAACAACAGCCACGCTTTCTCTACTGATGCAAAGTCTGCTAAGAGACTCTCATACCTTGCTGTGTCATCCACAGGGTTGGCAGTGATTTGCGGCACTAAGGTTTCATATGCTTGCATAATTGAAGAGGCACCAGTGGATGCTGTGATCTTATTCAAGTCCGATAATATCGCTTGTGACCAAGTGCTTCCATATTTCTGTTGGTATGCTGTTTCGTAGAAAGAGAAAGCCTCATCTGTGTTCTGTAAGAAGGAATATAACGCTTCTCTATTTAACAATATGCTTTCTACGTATGCATTAGTTGCATGAATGGCGCTCTCTGCTGCATTAAAAGTCTGCGAACTGGTAGTGGGAGATGCGGAGGACGATGAGGACGATTTCGATGTGGAAGGTGCTAGTGATGAACTTGAACTAGATGCTGATGAAGTGGTAGAACTTGTCGCTCCAGGGTTGCTATTTGTGTCAGTAGTGATTAGTACCACTGAAGTCCCCGATGTGTTTCCAGCCGAGGCGGCTGACAACAAAGCTAACGCAGAAATCCAATGTATGCGCATGATCTCAGCAAGTACTTATCAGAGTAACGCTCCGCTAGTTTGCGAAAAAGAATATGCAAAAGAATATCCAGCAGGTTCAAAACTGAAATAAACGACAAGCCGACATCGAAGACAGATGTTTTTGATTATATACTGCTGGTAGTTCGAATTTACGAGGCACGTACGAGTCTAGAGGCCCAGCGTGAAATACGTTAAAAAATAAAAAATAATAGCCAAAAAAAAAAAAAAAAGAAACCAAAACATGCTAGAAATATTAAGGATGGAGCTTGCATCAGGCAAAAATTCAACATACAACATCAAAGGTGAAGAACACGAAGCGAGGTAAGAAAAACAAATTTATGGGGCAATTGCGGCAGCGAACTCCTACTAGTGGCAAAGCGGTTTCTGGCCACTGGATCCGGTTTGGCTTGGATACCGGATGCCTCCAAGTGGGATCCATTGTTCAGAAAATGGAGGCCAGTTGAGGTAGCGAGGTTTATTTCGAATCTCCGCCTTTGAAGTCTAATCGGCTCGGAAAGTGAAAAAAAAAAAAAAAAAAAAAAAAAGAAAATAAAATCAAATGAAAAATAAAAATAAAAATAGTGGTCAAAATAAATAACCACAGCCATATAATGGGAACATCTTAAAAATATTCACGGTGTTCGGATCAAGCCCATCAGCGTGACATCACTATAAGGTGTTAAACTTACCAGTGACCCCATCTGTTTTCCTATGCACCATGGATTATATTGCATGTCAATTGACCCTCAACTAAAGTATGCGACCAATAAATATGTACGCCTTGCATATACCCACCTTTACCTTGCAGGGCTGAAAATGAAAGACTAGAATCGTAGGAAAATCTAACCAAAAACTCCAGCAATCAGATCGAAGAGCTGGGAACCTTGCGAAGACTATTTGGTTTTTATTTTTATTTTCATTTTTTTTGCAGTTCTCAGGCTTAGGAAATATCCTGTCTATCCGCACATTTGCTTTCTTTCTAGCTGCTTCGCTCCACCACCACCGGCTATATACTGGCTAGATATGGTACGATCTGTGGATCTGAAATCGATCTCGAGTGAAAATTCAAATGGTATAAGTTTTTTTGTCTCCGCGGAAATATACCTTTTAGTGGCCCTACATCTTGCAAAGAGTTCGCTGAGGGTTTTCGCAGACACCCGTTCCAGCTGTTGTTTTTGTTGTTGTTCAACCAAAATAACCCATGGTTGCAAAAAACTGCCTTCACATGTATGGTAGCAACCATGAAGGCAGAGAGAAGTAAAGAAAGGCGAAAACAAATACGCGAATTCTGCAGCCGCACAGGCAGGATGTATCGATTTGGAGCATCTTTAACGAAAGAAAAAAAAAGATCTGGACCATTGAGTTTAGAATTTCGTGAAGTATTTTGTAGATACAACCGAGGAGCCAAATTCCAAAGTACGCCGGAGTTGTCTAAAGTTAGATTAACTTCTTAATATAGATATACCTTCACCCTCTGTTTTTCATGGTGTGTCCCAAATAAAGTATATGATATATATGCTGTGCTACAGTTGCTGTGTACTGTAGTAATTGACGAGGTAATACAACGGGCAAAGCCATCAATTTCTTGGCTACGCGACAAGGCAATATAAGCGATTATAAGGCTTCGGTTGCGTAAAATGCGCACTGGCTGCATCTTCTGCATATCGTATTTTCCGAACATATATAATCAAAGTAGCTTGATGATAATAGATATACAAGTACTATTCATAAAGAAATGTATTTTTAAAATATATAAAGAATAATACAAGCTAAGTGCTAAAGATCGCCTTGAACTATTTAAATAATAAAGCTTAATCTTTCAAGGAAAATAGATCGAAACACACTGATCGAAAATAAATAAAAAAAAAATTTAATGCATCTTTGTTAAAAATTATGCGAAAACAGCGGCTGGTAAAACTCCAGCTAGTGAAGGGTCCACGCTTTTTCTCGCTTGTGTAAGACCTCCCTTAAGAGTTACCGTACACTCTAATATATAGACTTTCCAACCCAAGCATATATCTTGAAGTTAAATTGCCGGGGCTATTGGTAGAATTGCTCATCATACGAAACTTCAGTATCAATAATGTAATGTCCCCCTTAATTTCGGTGATTTCTCTTTTAGTTAAGATGGCCCTGTCAATGTTATTATGTGGGTTTTCATTCTCGATATATAATCTAAGAATTAACACACCAGCAAAGAAGAAGCAAAAGTGGATTTGGTCCAGAAGATATGCAAAATATGAATCACTTTCAATTACATTGACAAACCGGACCAAGTTGATTGCATGCAACAAAATTTTGTTCAATGAATTGTCATCTGCATGTTTCAAAAGAAACACTACGTTACTTTCATTATAAAGGTTGGCTACCATCGATTCTACAGTACCCGCTGGGAAACCTTCGATCATTATGGCCCTTTGGTATGTATGAGCATAGTAGATCATTACGCAGCAAAAGTGGTAACATAGCTCTACAAATTGGGGTGCTGGTTGACTGAACAAATATTCCCATTGCTCATACCAGTTTCTAATTTCCTCCTTAATTGCTGCAAATTGAAAATCACTGGCCCTTATCCTCTCGTTTAAACTCAATTTTTCGTTATTGCCATTGCAAAGATTTTCTTGAATGTAATTATAGGCAACCAACAATATTCCAATCTCACTTACCATTCTACCATCAAAGTTCGTGGAGCTGGGCAAACTAAGAGTTGCACTGCTATACTTCAATCTTATACTATCGATGATACACATTCTTCCTGAAAAAATGCAGTTGATTAAATGCACCAAGGTGAGGTGGTTATATGTCCTCAAGACAGCCAATTTTTGAAACTCTTCCAGGTCCAATTCGTCATAGAAAATTGTAAACGGAGATTGTGCCGAAGAACTGTCAACAATTGAATGTTGATTTTGTGACTGCTGATGTTGGTGGTGATGAAGTTGCTGTTGCTCAAGTTGCACTTGCAACTGTTCCTGCTCTTTTAATCTCCTTTGTTGTCTGGATGGAGATCCTCTCAATAAAGAACCGAATGAGGATTTAGTTACAAACATTTTTAAGCCCAAACCAGATAATAACCAAGCATCAAGCTTTAAATCTTCTTCTTGATTTTCTAATCCTTCGACTGTAGATTTGGCCATTGAAGACAACGACAATGCGTATATAGATAAAAGCACCAAAGCTTGCATAAATTCAATGTGACCGCTATCAGCCCCACTAAAGCAAGTGAATTTCATCAAGGCATTACCCATATCCTTTGCCAATTCTTGAACTAAAAGTCTGTGAATTGCTCTTTTTCTTTCAAGTGTGGCAGGATCTATTACCCCGTTGAGCGAGTATCTTAACGATAAGCAAAAACATGTTGTCAAAAGTAGTGTAGATTTGTATCTAATTCTATCTAGCAAAATAGATGACGACATACTCAAGGGGAACAGAATCCATCTACCATAGTTTCTTCTGAAATCATTCATAAGGTCAATAGCATCAGCCTCAGATATAATACCCTTGGATATCACATCATTGAATACTTCGTTCAGCTTATTTCTTGGGCTGGAGTTTAAGCCCAAGAGATCTAAAATTGGCGTTGGGATGAAGTTCGACAGTATTTGGTTAGTTACAATCAGGTAAGCAGATGTTTCAAACGAATTTGTAGGAGTCTGGAACGTCAGGTTATCATCAACAGACTTGGTTGCATGTGGGTTGTTGCTCGCCTTTGGGCCCCCTACATTTGAAGTATTGATGTTTAGCATATTTCCAAGGTTTGCACTATTGTTATATTCCACATCCATCATATCATTGGTATTACCTCGATGATAGCGCAAGTCGTCTTTTTTCAAAATATTCAACACTTCATTGATGCCTCTTTGGATTGAATCCAATTTGTCAACTTTCATATCCGAACCAAGCTGGAAAGTGGTTGGAATTACCGGTCCTCCAATTGACTGATGTGCCATTTCTTCTCTCTCGAACGAACATATTTGCTGGGTGGCCCTACATCTCATGCACGCTACAAGCTCAGGATCTCTAAAGCATCTAGTTTTCTTGACTCTACATGTCTCACATGCTCCCTGTGCTCTGTTTGCCTGCGCAGATTTTCGATTTTTTGAAGCGTCCGACTTTTGTCTCTTATTATTACTGCTTGACATTGTATTATCCATCTTGCCGAACAAAGCTTTTTCTACTCTGTGATAAGTGTGTCAAACCTTACCCTCTATATATAATTGTGTTTTTCGCTTGTTACTGGACCATCCTCGATAAAGATTTCGTTATCGAATTTCCTAAAATGTGAGTGCGTAGCGATTAGCTCGAGAAATGGAGAATAACCGATTTGCCGAAAGCGAATCGGTAACTGCTTAAGAACTTTTCTGCACTTCGCTAGGGAGAATACTGAGAATGGCAAGATGAAACGTAAGAGGGAATTGGTTTTGTTTTGGCTCACGGAACCTTGTACTTTAAAGTTATATGAGCAGAAAAAGATGTCTTTGGGGGGTCTAAGTTGCAGCACTGGTGCAAAAGTATGCGCTGCGACCAACCGAAAAAGAAAAAGATCGAAAGTAGTTGGACCAAGGTTCACCCAATAAGGCATTATCGAACAGATTACGATCTACGATTACCATTTCAAGCAGCATCTACGATTAAAGTGCCTCTTTACATTTTTTTTTTCTTCTTGTTGACTTTTCATTTAGAGTGTGTTTTACGTATATACCGCAAGAGACGGATTAGTGCTTGCGGTTAATTTCTGGTACCACTCTTTAGCACTCTCTTATCCATCTGCATCATATGTTTTTTTTTTTTTTTGGTATTGCGGTGCACAATAATTTTTTGCTGAGTTTTATTTCCTTTTGAGTTCCGTTGCCGTATGCATTTTCTGTTTATCCATTATTCCTTACCTAGTATTATCATTACTTTTGCTTCTTTTGCTCCTTTTAGTTTTTTTTTCTTTTTTTTTTTTTTTTGTTTTTGTTATGGGTGGTTGGATTTCTACAAAACCTTGTACCTGGTTATCCCTCCTTCTTCATTGTTCTCTGGGAAATCTATGCTCAATTCAACCAATTTAACCCCTCTATTTATCATTAAATGGTCGAAATCAATTTTCCCCTTGTATTTCAATTTTCCTTTGGTCAATTCTCCGTTTTCTTTTTGTATTATAAACTCCCCAGCAAAAGAAACGCCATAGTCCTTATCCTCGTTGAATGTTGATACCCTCTTATCGTTATCGAATACGGGCACCTCGTGAACTTTGCCGCTGGCCCTCTCATGCACTTTTTGGTTTGCCTGTGACCGTTCCAATCTATCCAATTTTAAACCCGCTTGAATTAGCGCACTCTCAAGAGCTGAACTAATATTGAATGGCTTCATAGTCCAAGAAAACCCTACCCCATCTTCTAGAGCCACCTGCACACCGGAGACAGTGGGACACTTTGTTTCTATCCAAATTTTGAAGCTGCAATCTTCTTCAAGGTCAATTGGAATAGGAAAATGGAAAAATTTCCTCAATGTCCTGTTGGAAGTCAATTTCTCCAACACTTTATACTTTACGTCTTTTTCCTGAAACTCTAGCATGAATTTTTGCTCTCCATCTTTCTGCTTAATTTCCGAACTGATATATTGGTAAAAGTCGTTATCTAAATACTTTAGCGTGGAGGGAAACTTGTATTGAGTTGTAGAGATTAAATTCATGTTGAGCCAGAGTGGTACAAACACTGTCTTTTTACCCTTCTTCTCGTGTTTGACTTGCCATAGCTGAATCGCTACATAGCATAGAATTGTGGTAAATATCGTACCAAAAATAAGTATTATTGCTGACTTCACTTGCGCTCCTCTGTTCTTTTGCAACGTTGCTGAGTTGAGTATTGCTTGTGGGTTATTTTGAAGTGCTTCGTGTAAAATCTCTTTTCTCCTATCTGGGGTTGGCGTGGAGTTGAATCGAATTTGCCTAGAGCCTAGCAAAAACAGTGACCTGAGTAATATGACCCCAGGGAGAGCATTTCTGGTACTACCTGGCCACTTTCTAATTACAATTGACCTCAAGAGCATAGTAGAAGTGGAATTGAAGGCAACACAGATCAATAGGAAACAATATGGGGGTATACCGCTGCAAAGAAAAAAAAATCAGTTAAGGTGTATGTGAATTTCAAGTGTGTATACAAAAAAGTGCATAGAGCATGCTGTGATGCTGCTCAGCAGAGCGCTCCAGCGCAAACAAGGGGTTACAGGTTCTCCATGATGAGAGCAATCAGCGACGGAAAAAAGAAAAAAGACTTAACTTAAGCCAATTGGCGATAGAAGTTGAAGTAAAAATATTTCTGATACGCTCTGCTTCTGTGCATTCATAAGCTTATAAGGAGAAATGTATATGTTACAAGTCAAGTTATCTCCAGAACCTTTTTCCCTCTCTTATCTACATTTTCAAATATCTAACGCTAAATTAGTGCATTTAAATACCTGCTATTAGTGAGAGCTAATAATTCCTGGCATCGTTTGTTTTTTTGCTCAGCTCGCTTTCTCTTGCTGGGTCAGAAGAGCAGCTATTCTTTCTTGGGAGGCGCCAATAAGCTGGCCCCCTTCTTACATTGATGCCAATATGCAAATTTGCTTCAGCTGCACATTGCTTTGAGACTGTAAAAGTCACTCTGTCTTATTTGGTCCCAGTTAGTTACTTTTGGACCGAAAGTCAACAATTTTAGCCTCGAACCTAGTGCGCTGGTACTATTTCGGGTATTTTCTTATCCTTCCTGTCAATACCCGAAACGTCCCTGTTGCATATTTTCACTCCTCTGCATAAACTTTAAATGTACCACTTCCGTGCGTCGCTTCCCCGACATTACCAAGACTGTACTGACAGAAATTGGCTTTTACTTAATTGTTTAAGCTTGACTTTCTCGTTTGCCAGCACCGCGCTTGCATGGTTTGAGCTTTGAATGTGATTACAAGTTCTTCTCGCCTCAGGCACCTTCGCGCTTATATCCATGCGGTTCCCTATTCTCTTTGGATCCACACTTTGGTCCGTAGATTCTCTGTACGAAAATAGAATGGAGAAGCTCAGGCGCTCAGACAGCTAAATATTAAGCGAAAATGTTGGCTACAAATTAGACTAAGGCGGCACAAAGGTTTTCATTCCTTTCTTTCTGCCCACTCAATTGTAATCAAGGCAGCCCTATTGGATCGAATTGGTCCTTCTATTCTTTGCCAATCCTAGACTTTCTTTATTTTTTTTTTTTTCTTTTTGACTTTCTACTTGTTAAGCCTAACTGTTTGCGTTGACTACAATTGAATCCATCGATCAATCAATATTTCCAAGTGCTGCATTATCATTAAATATCTATTCTTTAACCGTTTCCTATATATTATCCATTGTCCTAAAATTCGTCATCTTCTATATCTGCCCAATTGGCGTGTTTATCTGTAAGTTTATCAAACATTTCGCTAACTTCTTGCTTGAGTTTCTCTTGCTTGATTTTCTCTTCTTCATCAAGAATCTTCTTCTTTCTTTGTCTCTCCTTCTCCTTCCTTTCCTTCGCTTCCTTTTCCTCCTGTAATTTCTTCTGACGAGGAGTAAGGTATTTGGTATCTTTCTGAATTGATTTCGATATTGTCTTTTTAGTTTTGTTTTCACTAGAAACAGCGCCTGCTGGATGAGTTGATCCATTGGCAGGTTGCATGAGTCCAAGCCTTGAAGCTAGGGTCTGCCCTGCCTTAGACATTGGTGGTAAAATTTCGTCTTCTGTCGCACCTTCATGGCCATCTTCATGATCATGTACATGCTCCCACCCATCGTCATTATTTCTAGGTCCCTTAGGCTTGCCCGACTGTTTTCGAATTTGTCCTCTTGGGCCCTTTGGTGTGTTCGCCTTTGGCGTGGCAACTTCAGTTTTCTTTCCTGTATCGTTCAAACTGAGGCCGCCTAATCTTGCAGCGAAAGACTTCGCAGCATCGGTCATTGGTACTAATTTTTCTTCATCACCCTCATTTTTCTTATTAGCTTGGCTTTCACCATCGCGAATATGATCAGCTTCATGGTGATGTTTTTTCTTATTGTGCACATTATGTCTCTTGTGGCTACTTCTATGAGTTGAAGTCACTGGAGTTTGATCTTCTTTTACATTTTCATTCGCCCATCTACTGACCAATGGCTTCGTCTTCTCGCTGGTGTCAATTTTAGTACTTTCTACTTGTTTGGATTTTCTAGGTGAACTACCGGCCTTCTTGTCTTGTACTTCGGCTTCTTTCACTAGTCCCTCATCTGTGGCCCATCTTGAGACCAACCCGGACATTTTTTTTTATTTATTCTCAAATACTTGTAATTAAGTATATCACTCTCTTCGAATTTGTTACCCTTGATTGCAAATATACAAGATGAGCTGAAGATCGAGTGAGCTGAAATCAACATACCTCCTTCGAAATCGCTGGCGTGAAATTGGGAATAAAAAAAAAAAAAAAAAAATCTTAGCCAGCATTAAGCCGCACTAATTTAAAGGTGCATGAATATTTGGAACCTTTCCACTCGCCTATCTTGTTGAGCAGTTGAGATCCCATATGCTGCTACATATTGATTAACTACAGAGGTACTTTTATTTTATTTTTTCTAATAAAAACTATATAGTCATATCCACTTTCAAATATCTCGGAGAAACTGCAAAATAAAGCTTCCTACCAAAAAGACTATAAACTTTGTAGAACGGTTTCTCTGCCAATGTCCAATAACTTGACTTTCAGAATGAAATCATCTCTATTGAAGTAAGCACCGCACAAAGTTCTCTTTCCAGTGAATTCTGTTCTTGAATGGAAGCATCTCCAGTTATCAAAAATCAAAACTTGGCCAGGCTGCATTTGGTAGAAAAATTCATTTTCTTTATCAGTGATAATCTCATACCAGTGGTGAATTGCCCTGTAGAACTTTGCTACGTCTACATCTGGATTAACCCAATTACTCATGGTAGAACGATCAGATAAGTTCCATCTGACCTGGATTAAATTTCCATCCAAATCCAACTTAAAGATAGGTTGTGGAATATCAGGTTGAATACATACAGTTTCCTCACCTGCTGAGTGGGCTGGGATGGGTAACTTACATAAGAAGTCAAACTCTTCAGGATACTTTTCACGCAATATTTCTGCACACTTGAATGCATCAATAAGTGAGGTGGTTCCACCTTCTCCATCATGGTACAACAAGTGGAATAATTGCAATCCTGGGGTATCAGACCAGTATGTTCCATCAGTATGGGACGAAATATCGAAATTGGTATAGGCCGTATCATTCTTCAGTAAATCTGAAGTGAAGTCCCAAAATCCTCCATAGTGAGTTGGTCTAATGTAGTCCAACCTCTCACAGAGCAGCTTGGTGTCTTCCAAATTCACCGGAACGTTGTCTACTAAACAAAAGCCATGTTTCCAGATTTTCAAGATCCAGTCATTTAATGCGTCCTGACTGTCCATGACGTCCTTATAGTTCACTTTTGGTAAGTTATTTGCGACGTCTTTGGTTTGCCAAAGTTCTCTCTTTAAGAGCTCTGGGGTTTTCTTACCGTCGACCAACGATGGATTGTAGGAGTGAAGCTTTAACCAATCCGCCTTATACTTGGAAGTATGTTCGTTTGGCCACACAACAACCAATTCCTTGTCTACTAAAGAAATGCTTTTGGGCTTGATATCGAGGTCAAGTAAACATGAGTTGATCAATCTCTGCTTTGTGATATCATAGTAACACTCTTCACAGTGGCAGTTGTCACGCAACCAAATAGAGTGGAAGGTTGAAGAGGAGTCATTTTCAAATGTTACTTTCAACAAGTCGTCTTTTAAAGAGAATGATGTTATTGACATCTTTTACTAGGGCTTTGGTTTCACTATTGCCTGCTGTCCAAATCGTTTTTCTCAACCATTGGTCGCTATTTAAGCCAATTGGAATTTTCTGGGGTCGAGTCGTGCTTGTCTAGCGCGGAATTCTCACTCATCAGTGTATGGTAAGTCATAGAGACGAAAAACAGTGTATGGTAAGTAAACGAGAACTAAGTGGAGAAATTGCAATTCACATTAAGAAATCATTCTAAGCACATACGCCATCCTTGTTGGTGTAAGAGATAAGAAGGAAAGATAAAGGAAAAAAAATAAAGCAAAAAATATATATATATGAAAAATGATTTTAATTTTCCTGGAACAAGTCTATCTCAGGACGAGTCTATATCATGAAATCAGTTCGGTAAGTCAGTTACCCCGTTGATATTTTATTCAGATATCATAAAGGAGAACAGGTGAAAAAAAAAAAAAGTGTACCCTCAATGAAATTTAGGTGTATATGTCGTAGGATGAAGACGTCACGCATAAGAATGCGCTCGGCCCTTAGTGCCGATTATAGCCGATGATACGCGCCGATATGAGCGGGTGTATCCAAACAACAGTCTGTGTATGTCACAAGCTATTGATATGGTGCATCAAAATTACTACAGATTTATCGTGCTAACCTCTAAACTCATTCATTCAAAATGTACTCGCTTAAATAGTTCCATTGACGTCTAAGATTTGTTGGATAGTATCACGGACAGACTTCTTTAAATCTATCAATTGATGGCCCAAGAGCTTCCTGGTTCTAGAGTTATCAATTGCAGCCAAAGTTTTGATCTTTCTTTCTCCACTTCCTGGTTCCCCAATTGGGATTTTACCATCTACATACTTACCAAAGGATTCATGAACAATGTCCAAAACTGTTTGCCCATTGAACCGTTCTTCGAAAAGCAACAATCTCTTATTCTTTGCCTCTTCCAGTTCAAATGCAACTAAATGTGCCTCTGCTGCATCTCTAACATCAACGAAGCCACCAATATTAGCAGGTATTTCCGAATCAGGTTTTAATTTGAGAATAGAGTTGATTATTTCCGCAGAAGTGTTCAAAGTGCCCTTTACAGTAGACGAAAACGCTTGGGGGCCGAAAACGTATACTGGATTCACAGTAGAGAGGATAAAATTTGGCTTATTCTTTTCAACAAATTCCCAACCTGCCTTTTCAGCAAAAGTTTTAGATCCGTAATACCCATTAATAGGACTCGTGGTCGCTTCTTTCCAACTAATAGTGTTCCAGCTTTCTTCGCTAAAAGTGTTACTTGCAACAGTATTGACGTCATGATGTCCAATTGCGGCATAGGAGGAGGTTATCACAACTCTCTCGATCTGTGGACCGTACTTTACAATTGCTTCAAGCGCATTCTTAGTACCGTCCACAGCTGGAATCAACAAATCCTTCTCTGGATCAGTGATATTGAAATGGAAAGGAGAAGCTGTATGTAAGAAAACAGTTACTTCTGGGTGACTCTCAAGTGCTTTATCAAAGGCTCCCTTAACTCCAATGTCCGCTACAATTTCATAAGTAAAATTATCAGAACTCAAATTTTTCTTCAATTCTTCACCCTTTTCGCTAGATCTAACGGTACCTACAACTTTGTACCCTTTGGAGATCAATTGCTGGACAATGTGCTGAGCAATGTATCCAGTAGCACCCGACACGAATACAGATGTCGATGGCATCTTCTTTAAAAAAATTGTCTATAGGTGAAGTTTAACAAACGGTACAGAAAATTGTAGGCCAGGTTTGTCCCAATAAGAAACGAGCATTGTTATCAATTCCATGTTGAATCCTAGCGAACAGCCACTTTATATTCGGCCCACCCTTATTGGGATCTGCTGCAGGCGTTCGCGGAAATATGACGGAGTGGAGTTAACCATAAAGATTATATAAGCCTTTTGTTCTTGATAACCAAGAATTTGTCATTCTTTCTACAGGGCCTCGATCTTGTCAATGGGAGCTGTTTTTTTTTTTTTTGAATACCTATGGATCAGCATTGCAGCACTGTCCCATCACTTCTTCGCTGCTTGACATATTTTTTAAGGTTATTCGCAACCGAAAAATCCTTGAGTGGGCATGCTAAAACGATGCACAAGAAGGCCGGATATGGTATATGAGCATTTCACCCTTGGTAAACCAAAAAATAATTAAGGAACGCAGTGGGGAGCACAGTCTAGATCTTATGCTCAACCACCTAGTCACCAAAATCAACTAAATGTGAAACAAGCATATATAAAGATGAATTTATATCGGCATAACCCGGCTCAAGTTCAGCAAATCGAGTCTCCTTCATCATATATATGGTGTACAGGTTGAGGAAAAAAATAAACTCTCAGTGCCCATTGTAGTGATGTAGGTGTATATATCAAACGAGGAAGGTAGAACGCATAGAATGTCAAGCGCAGCATGACGGTCGGCCTCTCGGCCTTTACTGTTGACTTTTTCGGCAGTAAAACCGATTTATGCCTCTCATACTCAAAAATAAAAGACCCGTTGGCATTTCGATTCGTAAATCCGGCCCGGCCGAATTAGGCTAACTCAGAATTTTCTCAATTAAGTGCCTTGAATAGGTGAAAATGAAAATAGTCATATATGCTCAAATTACTTGCAGGTAAAAATTCTCTCAATAATTATGCACTAATTGAGCCAAATTAGGAAAAACGGCAACTGGGGATAGCAAAAATTTGTCATGCTATAATAAGCAGCTACTAAATTACCTAAGTTGTAACGAAAACCGCCATACCTGAGCAAATAACAATTTGTAGAGGGTCGCTGCAGTAGTGGCAATTGCCACCCGTAGTGAACAGCAGTTACTCGAGTTGTTTTAGTCATAGAAGACGGCAGGCCACCTTAAACTTTGCACCGCATGGAGCTCTTTGAGCAAATAAGGGATCTCTCTCTTATGATTACAAACCATTGGCAACCTGCTTTTTTTTTTTCTTCCTTTTTTTTTTTTTTTTTTTTTTTTTTTTTTTTTTTTTTTTTTTTTTTTTTTTTTTTGCCCTTTCGATATTGCTGCCTAGATAGAAAGTGTTTCAAACTTGATGCTGCTTGGAATTGTTAAATTTTTTCAATTGTGGAAGGACAGGGTCGTACCATTAATTCATTTCAGCATATGCTCATTTTCCTAAACCGTCTTACTCTGTCTCAAATGGATAAGAATCACACATTGTCTCCCCACAAAATGTAACTCATGTTTTTAACTCATTAATCGAACCATGTTCACGTTGCCAGTAAGGTTTTAATGCGCATTGTTAGCTGAACGGCTGAACCACTCTCCTGCAAGCAATTTCTTAACTGCAAAATAAAAAATGAGAAATTCTTTATTTCCGCACTTTCCGTGGTCACATCCTCCTGCATGTGGAATTAGCCGGAATTCTTGCAACTCTTTGCAGTATGTATCTGTGCATCTATACATATCTATATATATGTGGTAAAAAGTCTGCATGTCCCCCTCTGGTTTTTAAAAATGTATCAATTGACAACTTTCTTTGCGCGTAAGCCAATTACATTTTCAATTTTTGTCATATACCCATTCTTAATTTAAAAATCCTTCGACAATAGAAAATACAATTGGACTTTGTGAGATATGAGAAAAAATTGCCTAGTACTTGCCCTCTTACTGTCTGTGGCAATTGGTGCGGTGATTGGTTCCAGGGATGGGATGACCATGGATATGAATATGAATGTGGAGGGTGAAGAGAGTAGTGAGGGGCCCAATGCAACCACTACATTAATACCCGTTCCTCACAGGATGTCTGGTCACCATGGGGTACCAATTTTACAGACACATTTAGAGCCTGAGGAGAGGTTATTCTGGGAGGCGTACAACACTACAACATTTTTAACTGATGACTACTCAAATAAATTTAACCTTTACCTTCATATTGCTACCATTCTCTTAACTACCATGATTGTGTATCCATTATCAATGGTTGCCAAGAACGTACTGATGGCCCTGTTCTACATACCCCTCTTCTTGACCCACTGTGTCTTGATGGCTGTGTCGTTAATCTCGTTATCTATTTATGGGACGACTGCACCTGCTGACTTATATCCGGGAAATGCTTATAGTAAAATGTCTTGGATTTTAGCATTCACTACAGGCGCGCACATAATATCTGCAGCAATTTATTTTGGTACAGGGAAAAATTCTTCTTCCTCACAACAGGAACAATACCATAAGGTGTACAGTTCAGATGAAGAAAGTGCACCTATCAGTGGTGTTAGCAGCAATCATTCGTCAGGCGATTGGGAACATTCAGATAGAATGGAGATAAACCGTTTGATGAATGAAAAAATATCCACATTTAAGAATTTTAGTCTCTTTGGCAAGATTGCACAAAACCCTATTTGGCAAAAAATAATCTCAATTCTCCAAATTGCTGCAAACTATATCGGGTTATCCAATACGATAGTGTTTAACATTCTCCACTGGGGCCAGTTTTTCTTTTTCTTGGTTTACATCCCTACTGGAGTTGCCACTGTCTTCTTATTGGGTAAGGGTAACACAGTTTTCAATATTTTGGCTCATTTCATCAAAGGTGGTGTATTTTTCTCCTTGGGTTTGTTATCGCTTGCCAGATACTGTGGTGCATTCAAGGGTAAAGGATGGGCATGGAACGCTGTTTATTCTATGCGCTCCGGCAATCTGGTCAGAATCATTTCCATGGAAATGGTTGAGAGCGGATTAATCTTGTTCTACGGATGTACCAACATCTTCATGGAACACTTGGCCAACCCTGGTGGAGAGTGGTCAGCCAAAGATCTCCAGCATGCATCGATTGCATTCATTTACATTGGCGCTGGCCTCTGTGGTGTGATAACCGAATTGAAATTAGCTCTGTGGAGAATGGAACAAGGAGTCCAAAAGTTAATTCAAGCTCAAAAGGAAAGTAATACATCTGACATTGACGTTAGCACTGTAACTAACGCCTCACCAGGGTATTCTCCAAATCCATTCCCCATTTTTACGATTTTCTGGACTGGTATTTTAATGTCAAAACATGCACAAGCATCTGCCTTGTCTACAGAAATTCATTCTCAATGGGGTAATTTATTGGTCTACGGGACCGTTTTTAGATTCATTACGTATTTAATGATGATGTTCTTACCAGCATCAATTCAAAACTTAACAAAGCCAACAAAGCCAATCACCGAGCTCATTACTAGTTTTGCACTTTTATGTGGAGGACTTGTCTTTATGGAATCGACTGACCCAGTTGTGTTAGCTTTAGAATATAGAGGTTTCACTGCAATGTTTACCCTTAATCTCTCATTGGGTTTCATTGCATTATTAATGGCATGGGAAATGACCTTATTTGCTTTCAAGGATTGGTTACAGGAAAGAAGGGATAAATTGTCAAACTAGATACTACATATATCTTTGTCTTGACTTAAAAGTGCTAAGTTGTGAATATTGATTGTCCCTTTTCAATTCTTCCTTTTTTTTTTTCGTCCCTTAGTAACGTTTCCTTTTTTTTCGCAGGCGAGTATGCTCAGTTTTTCCACAACCCGAAACCTATATAGCTACTATGTAATATAATAAATTTGGTTCTTATTAGAAATCTGTGAATGGTTTAATTTGCATTGACCATATTGTAAGTAAAAGTGCAACACATAAGCTGCACGGCGTACCGCAACTGCGTGGTGCACTGCTTGGCCTGCACATAATCGACTTTTTTTTTCTTAGGGCGCGCCCCAAGCGCTTCCAATTTTTCAATTTTTTCTCTCTCTGTTTGTCTTTGTCGTGAAGTAGTAGAGAGCAGTCGTCAAATCTAATCGCTGGGAAGCAAATACTAGGCAAAATGGACTCTTATAACCCTTCTAAAAGATCTAGAGATGACTTTGAGGACAACTCTGGATTCGGACGTCAAGGATCGGCACCAGGGGGCTTTGAAGAAAACAAAAGACAGACTGTTGACCCAACTGTTGAACTTATTGCAAATGTCTGCAAAGATATAAGAAGAATTGGGGAAAATTCCAACATTGTAACACAAGTTGAAGACATATCATACATTTCTAATCCAATTGTGGCCGAGTTTGAAAAGATTGATAAATTGAGGGTTGCCATATTGAACACCTTGTATTCGGTAGTCGTCGAACAGCCTCAAAAGATAACCTCATTGAGTGTGTTGATCTTATTGTGCAACCCCAAAAACTTCTTAGTTGCCAAGTACGTCATTGAATTTTTCCACTCCAAAGCGCAGGGCTTAGTAGAACTCTTAGTTGAAAAGAAGGATTCAGATGACTCTTCTACTGAAGCAACCTCTGCAGCTGCAGCTGCCACTGAAAAGACTCAAGTGAAGCAGATAGAGAAGCTCCAAGAAGATCAAGAGTTTGCGGGAATCTTCAATAATCTCAAGTCGATATTGAAATTTTTGGCTTGTTTGTCTCCAATCATTGAGAATTTTGCCATAATCGACATCTTTAAACAATTTTTAAACTTATCTATTGATCTTCAAAAGAGTGGAATCGAAAAGGGGTGGAAGAGAAATGGTTTGGCAGAGGAAATCTACTATAATACTTTAATATCTATTCCATATTTGTTAAGTAACAACTGGAGTGACGAGATGAAGGAAAAATGTAACGAATTAATAGAATTGGCCGCAGAATTCCACGAGGAGGGACTGAAGGAAAATCTGAGTTATACTCTTTTCGAACCATTCTACGAAAAGGGCTCCAATTTCGCTGATGATATTCCTTATCAACCTAAAAACATTATCAGCTTGATCTATCCGGCTTTATTGGAGATACAAAAGAATAACTGGCAGGATTTCAAAGGGAAATTGTTCATAGACTTTGAAGAGTTGATAAGTCCACTTATTGCCAAATCTCTTGAAAACAATCAAATATCTCAGGAATTGATCAAGCATCAATTACCCCAGTTGTCCTTACCTTCCGTTGACCGTATCTCATTGGAAAACAAGGGTCTTATTGACAACTTGTGGGCCAAGTATCCAAGAATCTTGTTCCAAGTTTACAATATGACAACGGCGTTTGAAACTGTTCCTTCTATTGAATCTTATATTGGACTTTTCTTTAAGGATTTAAGCTTCGATATCTTGACCAACTTATCTTTCAATAAGAACGAAACTTCTATTCAATTGTCTATCTTGGATCTCTACTTCCTGAAGAATTTGTTTGCTCCGCCAGGTTCGTCCATTGACCAATTAAGTCATGTGCACCAAGACAATGTCTCAGGTGAAAACGTTCCAAAATTATCAACCTGGAAGATTGAAGACGTTGCAATTGAGAGTATATTGACCATGATTTTCCAATTTCCTTTACCATTACATGTGGAGGTTTATTATTATGGTGTCTTGATTGCATGCTGTAGAGAACTGCCTGAATCAATTGCTCCTGTATTTGGTAGAGCAATCAGGTTCTTCTACAACAACTTGGAAATCTTAGACTATGAGTTGAAAATCAGATTCTTGGATTGGATGACCATTCAAATCTCCAACTTCGAATTCAGCTGGAAATGGGACGAATGGGTTGAAGATTCGAAGAATTTTAGAAACTTGAAGTACCATCCAAAGAAAAACTTTATCAAGAACCTCATTGCCAAGGAAATAAGGCTAAGCAACAAGAATAAGATAAAGGACACTTTTGTCACCGTTGATCCAGAAAGTGGCTCTTTGGTCAAATTGAATGAGTTTTACAAATACTTATCGTTGTCTTTGGTGGAAAATGAAGACGATTTTATATTGAACTACGATCTTGAGTTATTTGGTGGTGTTGAAGGAAATCCAAAGGTTAAAGAAATCTTTGAGACTCTTGCAACTCAAAGAAAGGAGAGGAAAGAATTACAATCAAAGCAAGGATCTTCTTTGGTGGTTTCCCCACAGGATGAATTGATATACAATTTTTCCTTACCAACAGTTCCGTTAAACGAAATTGCAAACACTGTGTATGACTTCGTGGTTGCCAACTGGAAATCGAACAGTGATTTCCAAGACTTGTGTAGACTGGTTTTGTTGGCTGTTGATAAATGGAATTCAGAATTGCATAAGAAGGAGCAAGATATTGTGGAAGAACCAAAGGAAGAACCAAAGGAAGGAGAAACAGCTGAGGCTCAAGGAACTGACCCCAAGCCCGAATCTGAAGCTGAAGATAAAAAGGAGTCCAATCCTGAAACTGAAGCTGAAGTTAAAACTGATGCTGAGCCTAAACCTGAAGCTGAATCTGAAGTGCAGAAGGCTGCTGCCGAAGATATGGATGTGGACACTGACACTACTGGCTTTATTAACAGAGAAAAGTACTTCATTAACTTGATAATTCAAACTTACGTTTATATTGGATCCAGATCAATTTATTCAGCTGTCAGTGTGTTTTCTAGAGACATAGTCAAGTTGAGGTATTTGGCTGGTTGGGAATTAAATGAAGGCGAAGCTTCTGAGGGCAACAATAATTCCGGATTTGCCTTTGAACCATTAAACTTAACTCCAGAGGAATTCAATCAGAGACAGGAATGGATTATTGAAAGTATATTCAGAGTTTGGAATCACCAGCCTCAAGTTGCATTTTTGATTTTGGAATACTTGATAGAATTTAAGATTTTGAAATCAAACAAGTTGGTCGAAATCGTACTTAATTTGGACAGAAACTTACTTATAGAAAATGTCTCCTGTATGGAATCGATAAATAGAATCTTAAACAATGAAAAGGGCGAGAGTCAGGATGAAATTTTGGCCAAAATGATTGAGTTGATTGTCAATAACTTGAACAAGATTCTGCAAGATGTCTTAGAGATCCCTGCTGATGGTGAGATATTAATTACCAAGAAGAAGTTTGAAGAGGCTGAAATTGAAGATTCTGACTTTATGGCTAAAGTCGACAACCAATGGTTGTACTATGAATATTTGGGATTATTGAAAAGTTATATCAGAAAGTATAACGTCAACTCTGACAAGTGTAAGGAAATTTTTGAAAATATTAAGAATGAAATAATCAAACAAAAGGTGTTGAGTTGGGTTCAGGAAATCAAAAAATTAGAAAATGTATAGATAGATAAAAAAGACAAAAACTCAATAAAGTAATAGTTGCTCTATTTTTGATCTGTAATGAAAAATGAAAGCGTTAATTATTAGATAAAATGGGATGGCCATAATCGGTGCCGATTATTCATGTGGATGATAAAAATGCAACCCTCGCGAAATTTTGGACATTTTCTATGACTCTTTATCAGATGATAAATTTCAGACGGTAACCCTCTCCTTCTTCTTTAACCAGATATTTAAGGAAAAATGTCATATGCAATTGAAACCACCGACTTAACGTATAAGTTCAGCACCAGTAACAGAATAGGATTGGAAAACATTGATTTGAAGATTCCCTGGGGTACCACTAACCTTCTTATCGGACCAAATGGTGCAGGAAAATCAACTCTCTTGAAGATCCTTGCAGGGAAGACACTTATTAAGGAAGGAAGTTTGAAAATTGGCGGGTTTGATCCTTTCAGATTCTCCATAGATAGAAATGAGCAGCACAATTCGGACATCAATCAACAAATCACGTATTTGGGGACAGAGTGGGCTTCCAATCCAATTGTCAAGAGAGATATCCCAGTGAGATTGCTCATCTCTTCGATAGGAGGAGAAACATATCCAGAGAGAAGAGACGAATTAATTAACATTATGGATTTGGATCCAGATTGGTCAATGGCTTACATTTCCGATGGGGAGAGAAGAAGAGTTCAGTTAGTTATGGGGCTCTTGAAGCCTTGGAAGCTTTTACTTTTAGATGAAGTCACGGTGGATTTGGACGTTATCGTAAGATCAAAGTTGTTGGAATTTTTGAGAAAAGAATGTAAGCTGAGAAATTCTTGCGTGATATATGCCACACACATCTTCGATGGTTTAGGAAAGGATTGGTGCGACAGAATTATCCATTTGAACAGCGGAAAAAAGACTGACGATATTGATATGAACGACGTCCGGTTTGTAACCAAGACGAATTCGAAGGAGGACATTGAAGTTTCCAGCGACGGGAGTGGCATTAACGTTGCATTGGCTGAGTCTTTGCACCCATTGGCGTTGCACTGGCTCAAGCAAGATTTGGACGAAAGAGGAAGTCGCGAAGACGAAAAAATAAAAATGTCCAAAAGACATAACGACTGGAACAACAACAGAGATGGAAAGTACTTCAATGGCGATGAGAATAAGATAAACGACTATTTCAAGGCTACAAGAAGTTCCAAATAATTCAACATATGCTCAACCACTAAAAAGAAGGGAAAAAATAAAATAAAATAAAGAAAGAACGATAGAATTTTATAGATATCGATTTAATATACATGTTTATCTATTTTACACAGTACAAATTTGACCCAGATATAAAAGACCTTCCCCTGATCTAAGCTTCCCTTTCTAATCTTCGTTCCAACTCCAAGAACTCAAGTGTCTGATTGC
The DNA here is from genome assembly GCA_030563865.1 of Dujonia oleophila. Lineage (NCBI taxonomy): Eukaryota > Fungi > Ascomycota > Pichiomycetes > Serinales > Debaryomycetaceae > Dujonia > Dujonia oleophila. Next base: position 72,061 of record JAJMKG010000029.1, on the reverse strand, counting down.
TCTTTACTAGCCTTTGGCTCAACTTCCAATTTTCATACCTCGTTTGCATTAATTCTGCATTTTGTGAAGTGAAGCTAAGTGATCTGAGTGTCGTTGAATCAGGGTCATCAAATCTTCTTCTTGTTATATTCATCTGCTTTGTAGATGGCGTTTGCGGGCTTCTCTTGTGCTTGTTGCCTTTCCCTTCACCTGTAAGATTTTCAGGATTTGGTTGGAGATTTTCTGTTTCGGCAAGGATCCTGTTTTTGCTTATTATACTAGGAGTTTCCATATTAGAATGAGGCTCCTGGCTGAAAAAGGTGGAGCAAAGGAGTGCAGTTTGTGCTGTAGGAAGAATGTTTTGTTATGTGAATGATATGGATGGGTTGTATGCAGGACATTCCACTTCTTGCTGCGAATCGAGCCTGGGTTGTTTTACCTGATTGAGGACGTTATGGATTTCGTAGCTTGGGTGTATGGAAACGAGCGTAATCGATACAGAATTCCACATTTTCCACCTGTTCAGTCTGCTAATACTGGAATATTTAAAGTATGCTAATCTTACACGATTACTTAGATAATGTTTGTTGAGAAAACTGAAAATTCCAGAAATTGTATGCGGCTCGGGAAAGAGAGCAGAATAGAAAGGCACTTCTGATATGAACCAATTCACATCAAGACAATATAGAAAATCATTGTTTTTCGGCCCAAACTGCCTGAAATATCCATAACTTTCGCATATCCACTGAGTCGATAATACCACTCTCCAACATATTCCAATACATTCCCACCCTCTTCAGTAGCCTATTGCAACCTATTCATCTAGCCTACTGCATACACAACAGTCCAATAACATCCCCGCCAAAGCGTGCCGCACCCAATTCGCCCAATTCGTTTCGTGAAAAAATTCTTCTGGTGAAAAAAAAAAAAAGAGGTGTCCTCTCATTTCCTCTTCTGCTTCTTCTTCACCGTACAACAAATTATAATAATGTCTGACGAAAGAACTTTTATTGCTATCAAGCCAGATGGTGTCCAAAGAGGTCTCATCAACCAAATCTTAGGTAGATTCGAAAACAGAGGTTTCAAGTTAGTTGGAATTAAGTTAGTCCACCCAACCGAAAGTTTATTGAGAGAACACTACGATGACTTGCAAACCAAGCCATTCTTCCCATCTTTATTATCTTACATGTTATCCGGTCCAGTTTTAGCTACCGTTTGGGAAGGTAAGGATGTTGTCAAGCAAGGTAGAGCTATCTTAGGTGCTACCAACCCATTGCAATCCGCCCCAGGTACCATCAGAGGTGACTTTGCCATTGACATGGGTAGAAACGTTTGTCACGGTTCCGACTCTGTTGAATCCGCCAACAAGGAAATTGGTTTATGGTTCAAGAAGGAAGAATTGGTTGAATACAAGCCAGCTTTATTCGGATGGATCTACGAGTAAACGTGTTAGAGTTGCAAAACAATAACATCATGTAGATAAATAATATAAAAACAAAAAAAAAAAAATTGAATTCCATTTGTAGTTCAGTAACCTCCACCCTCTGTGTAGCCCTCCTCCAGCTAAACCTTTAGATGCATCGGTTGATACTTTTCGTGTCTCCGCGTACTGCATATAATCCCGTGATGTTTCAATCCAGGACGACCTGCACGTAGCTCAATGTCGATATGCCTCTTAATGGCACCAAGGCAAGAAGTGAGTCCATAGATATACACCAAGAGAGTCAATAATCAGGTGTCGCGTAGGTTGAAAATGACCCTGGATGATGATTTGTTTAACGTCCCCGAAAATGACGAGGAAATGCTAGATGCCAATGAAGAAGAGGATGACGAAGACGAAGATGAAGAAATGAATGCAAAAGAGAGCGAAGTGCAAGATAATGAAGAGGAGAAGAACGAAGATGAGGACGACGATAATGAAGAGGAAGAAGATGAGGACGACGATGAAGATGACGATGATGAGGAAGGAGAAGAAGAAGAAGATGATGATGAAGAAGATGACGATGGAGATGAATATGGTAACGCAGACGAGTCCAAGTACATTGATGCAAAGGAAACTCAGAATGATGACGCAGACACTAATGACAAAGATGATGGAACAGCCAAGACTGGATCGGAAAACGTTGTAGATCTTGAACACCAGAAGACCAAGGAAAACCTACTTGAGCAATTCCGGGATGATTTGAGAGAGGAAGAAGAGAAAGAGAAGATAAAGCAGGAAGAGGAGAAAGAGATCCAAGGTAGCAAAGAAGGAGAAGACAACGGAAATAAAGACAATGGAAAAGACGAAGCGGATAGCATGGAAATTGACGGTGAAGATAAACAATCCTCCAATGTCATTGGTGAAGATGGACTAGAGTTGTCCTTCAGAGAGAAGATTATCAGCCAAGCCAAAAGTGCCACCAAGTTCGACATAATCCCTACCGTAGCCATACCGTACGCGTCTCAGTGCCACTCAATTGCCTTCTCAGAAGGTCCTAGGTGGATAATTACTGGAGGTGAAGATGGTTTCATCAGGAAGTACGACTTTATAGCTTCCATTGAAGGGAAGTCTCCCTTGACCATGGCCCAAAAGCACAACTTAGTGGATACGGTAACCAAGGCTGGGGTGATCGTATCATACTGGGAAAATGAACAGCCACAAACCAAACAGCAGATATTGAAATCGAACCCCAGGTTAAAGGCATCGGATTTCGCTGCTGGCACAGCTAACTATGAGCCCAAATTGAGCCCTGTGTATTCCTTAGAAACTGACAGGAACGGTTATTGGTGCCTCTCCGGTCTGTCAAGGGGAGGAATTGCTCTATATACCATGAGATACAACGAAGGATCCATTCACCACTACTTTATGCAGGGGAAGAGAAGCGAGAGTGGTCTCTTGTCAAGCGGGCACTCGGACACCATATCTGTGTTGAAACTCAACTCGGAAGAGAGCAAATTCTTATCAGGATCATGGGATAAAACTATTCGAGAGTGGGATCTTAATACGGGCCAATGTAGCAATGTGTTCTTGGGGCTGTCTGGGCAAATATCCAACATCCAGTACAGGCCATTTGGGTTGTCTGACATGTCTATATCTGTAGAGACTGACGATAACAACAGCAGTGGAGCAGTCTCAAAATCCAACGGAACCAATGCAAGTGGAGCAGGAGAAAAGAATGAAAAAGAAGTTGGAAGTGATATTGATTCACTCTTTGGAGATGAAGACGAAGAAGAAGATGAGGAAAAGCAAAGGGTTAAACTTGAAACCAAGGACAAATCTTCGCCTATACCGGTGATGGATTCTTCCTCTTCTACATTGCACAACAAGAAATATTCTAATGATTCTATATTCATGAGTTCATCCATTGATGGGACAATAAATATATGGGATGTAAGAGTGAGCGACCAAAACGGAGCAAACTCGGTCATCAAGCTAGGGGTTCCTGCCAATACTCCTCCATGGTGTATGTCTTCAACTTGGTCCAATTGTGGTGATTATATATACGCTGGAAGAAGAAATAGTACCGTCGAAGAATTTTCCATCAAGATGCCCCACAAGAGAGCATCTTCTACTCATGCAAAGGGAACTGTCACTCCAAACGTACTGAAAACGTTGAATTTCCCTAAAATTTCCGGTCCGATAAGTTCCTTAGCTACAATGCCAAATAAGGATTTCTTATTATGTGGCTCGAACGACAATATAAGATTGTACAATTTGAGCTTATACAATGGGATTGAAAATAGTAACATTCAGGTTACTTCAAAGAATAAACCAGCAACTCCATTTATGATTATCCCAGGTCACCATGGTGGTATTCTTAGTGCCTTGTGGTTAGATGAAACTGGGAGATTTATGGTTAGTGCCAGTGGAAATAGAGGATGGGGTCAATTCAATTACACGGAAACTGTATTATTATATGAAATTGATTTTGAATGAGCATCTGTCTTATTTGAAATATATTCCAACTAGGCATTGTGTCTTGTTTTATGTTTGTCTTCTCAAAAAGACTTGACATGGAAATAAGAAAATTAAGGAACACTAAGAAAAGATTGATCAAAACATTTAGAACGTTATAGACATGAAACCTATATAGATGTAGCTATTATTAACAAAATGACAACGAATTTCATTCTTTTTGATCAGGATTTGTACATATATAGTTCAAATGCTATAAATATATAGATATATACCAAAAAGAAAAAAAAAAAAAAAAAATTAGCTTATGGGCAACTCTTCTAGCAGTGCCGATATACATATATGCTTAAACTGAAGAAACCTAATCTCATTTGCCTAAACCAAATATCATCCCTCTGATATTCCCTAAACCTATTTGTCCCATATGTGCTCCGTTGGATATAACTTCACTCTCTGAAACTACATTGTACACATCGCTAAGTCCAGCGTTTACTTCCCGAAGTACGCTAGAACTAAATGTTAAGATTTCTTCTCGCACAGTGTGGAAAGTTGGCGAGACATACTTGACCACACTATACTCAGACAATCGGGTGTTACTCCTAAGGAGAAGAAAGTGAACCATGAACCCTATAAACCCAATAGTGAAAGATATTTTATAGATGTTACTAATCTGGAATGGCGAATTACCAGAAAGACCCTTCTTCTTACTTTTCTTGCTGCCTTTTTTGGAAACAGAGTCTTCTCCTCTGGCATAATCGCCATCACTTCCGACTCTCAATATCTTCTTCAATATTAAAGACGACGCCGAAAGAGCGTTCATGGCAGAGTTTGACGTAGCACTGGTCAAACTGGACAAGGAGGACGATAACAGTATGGTTCCACTTGAATTGAAATCTGATGATGAGGTAGAAGCATCGATAGCCTGCTCGTTCTGCCTATCAAATACAATCTGCTGTTGATCAAATTCATATTTTGATTGCTTGGCAATTTCTTCATCTTGTATTTGTATCCACTTCGACAACGTTGTATTGGAGTAGAGGCAGTTGTACTGCTTATCTTTCTCTTCCCTATCAGATGAATTGAAGCAAATTAATGAAGTTGTTACAAGAACAGAATGTGAGTTGAATTCAAACCAAGAATTCTCCAAGCTGCTTTCCTCTCCTTCTTCTTCTTCTTCTTCATCATCATCTTCTTTTTCCTCTCCTACTTCTTCTTCTTCTTCTTCTACTTCCAACTTTTCTTGACTGAAGTCTGCTATTTCTTCAACATCATCTCTATCAGTAATTGTTCCGGCAGATGTTTCCCCAGAATCATTTTTCACTTTATTTCTAGGTCTAGAGATGCTTCCGTTCAATTCCAAAGGGTACTTCTCTATCAAACTTTCGGTTTTGTTGAGAATTTTGATCAAATCAATATCGCCCATTTCTTTGAACAAGCTTGCTGGACTCAACGCCGAATGAACAATATCTCTATCAACGTTACTATAGTCTCGATATTCATCGTCTAACGGTAACCCCAATTTCTTGAAAATATCATCCTTGAAGTATATTAAGCAGGACGTATAAACATAAATATTAACCAATATGGAATTATAACTCAACATAAAGTCCCATATAGTTAAAATTTGTTTTAAGTTTACCAAATCGTGACTAAACATGGTCAAGATGGAAGATAATCCTTGGTAAAATTTGTAGTCGAAAAGCTCACCGTTTGAAATTAGGTATGAACCATTTGTTTGCTTTAATAGTTCGAATAAATCTAGCTCAGCAACTTCCAAGATTTTTGGGATCAATCGAAGGTGGTTTACTGATAAATTTATGTCTTGAATCATAAAATCTCTCAAGTGGAAGATAGTTAATTTTTCAAGTATGGAAAAGGCCAACTCTTCATTAATCAGTTGGGAATCCTTGTCATAACATATTATCAACACTATACTGGCAATGTCATGATACCCTTGGTAGTAATTCAAAGATGGATACTTTCTTAAGATCTTGATGATTATGTTCAGAAGCTTCTTCTTTAGTGATTCAATATCTGATTTGGAGAGTATTGTGGTGTAGGTGCTGGTGTATCCTTCTTCGCCCTCTTCAGTTCCGCCTTCTCCAGTGTAGGAACCTTCACTTGCACCAATGATGCCAATCTGTGACTGTAAGTGAGACAATACGATGAACGACCTTTGTATATCCAACTTAACCTGCTCTTCGTCCTTATGGGGAGGCAAATCAATGATATTCAAATCATTCAAGTAAAACGACGTAGATTTGAGATTTTTAGACAACTTGGACGATGACATTTTCTTCTTAGGGGCAAACGATCCGGGACCTGAATCTGAAATTGAATCCACCGATGTGCTGAGCGAGCTAACAGGAGAATTAGAGTTATTAGAAGTTGAAGAGTTAAACACTGAATCCAACTCACTAATTGCTCGAATAGAAGATCGGCCGCCCGCAGCTGCTGCAGCTTCTACACCACTACCACCAGGTACCTTGGCATCACCGGCGTCTTCGGATTCTGGGATTCCTAATAGTATGGGCCATACTTTAGTTCTTAACTCATTATTGATCAATCCTTCTGTTGATTTCAGGTACGATACCAAAACGTCATATTTCTTCCTTGCTATGGCTTCTCTCAAGGTCTTCTCTTTGAGGTTTCTGATAGGTTCGCTCAATGGCTGCTCATCTGAATTATAGAAGGACTTGCCCAATTTTTCAATGTCCATGGTCACCCAGTCTGGATGCAGCAGTTGCAATAGTCCATTAGACTCCACGGAGAACATGTCTGTTGTGAATACCGGAAGAAAAATATAAGGACAGTGAAAAAAAAAAAGAAGGGAAAAGGAAGTGGTTTGTTTCTGTTCTAGATCTTTCAACGAACTAGTTCGTTTTTCCAGTACAGTATTTTTATTCTTTTTTTTGTCTTTAGTATAGGTCCCCTCTCAACCTTTTTTTTTTTTATTTTTCCTTCTTTAACACTTCGGAGATTTCAAATTATATAGGAATATAGTTATCCGAGCTAAATCCAAGATATTTTTCACCCCAGCTTCGTACGATGTTTATCTCTTTGCTTTTGGCCGCCACTACTGGCAATCAGACAATAAGATCATCCCAGATATTTGGTTCTCGCACGACAAATGTACATTAGATTATGCAAGTGATTGAATAATTAAGCAGCATACCGAAAAAATAATAATAGCTGCTACATGAAAGATAGATGAATAAAAATTAATAATCTATATACCTGGTTAATTATATATGTATATGTATTCGTGAATATACAAGTATGTTATTAACCTCAGGGAGATACAAGAAGTACATCCGATTCATTCTCTATGGCATTACTTGTCTTTCCTTGTATTTTTTTTTTTCTTCTTTTCTTCTTGTGTACTGCTTGGTTACTTTTGCTATACTAAACAACTTGACTTATGCACTTTACCTATATGACCATTCTTTGGGTGCTAAAAAAAAAAAAAAAAAAAAAAAGAAAAAAGAAAAGAAATACATCAACGTATGAAAGCAGATTGTAATCCATTTTAATTTCCTATCATCTTATTATAAAGCATTCTTTCTGGTCAAGTAGTCAAATCTCGAGTAGGTGTAACCAATAAATGGTAAATCTTCCTTTGCATTTCCTCCATTCTTCAACACCTGTTCTCTTTGTTCTGCAGCCTGCGCCAAGGCAGGTGCATCAGGAACATTTTCTAACTCATCAGTAGGGAAGAATCTTGTATCAGTGATCGACCTGAGCTTAGGGATGAATGGAGCATCAACTTTTCTTATAGTTTCCCAATCAACACCTCTGAAGAACGGATGCTTTTTGATTTCCTCTGCTCCTCCATATCTCCCCAATCTATTTTCAGAACTAGATAACAATTTCCTAATTAAATCTTCCAGTTCGGAGGAAAGATGGATATCTTCTGGAAATTGCAAAGATTCCTGCCAGTTCAAGATCTTACGATACGTTTCATGAGGAGTTTCTGAACAGAATGGAGGCCATCCGATCAAACATTCAAACATGATAGCTCCCAATGACCACCAATCACACTCTTGACCATATCCTTGGTGTATAAAGATTTCAGGGGCAATATAATCTGGCGTACCAACTGTAGAGTAAGCCATGAGCCTTCTAGATTTTCTCCACGTTTGCATTTGTTGTCTATTAGACATTGTTAAATGGATAGCATCGACCATCATTGAGTTTCGCGCTCCTCCGCCTGCTCCAGAAGCTGCAGATCCTGGTGCTAGATGATTATTGGATTGTTGTGATTGAGCTGGCTCCTTTTCTAATAACTTTCTATAATAATTCGAGTCGTGAGTCTTATGGAATCCGGTTGACAACCCAAAATCAGATAATTTGATATGTCCTCGTATATCAATAAGAATATTGTCAGGTTTAATATCTCTATGAATGAACCCCAATTTATGGATCGCCTCAATGGCCAACACACATTCAGCCATATAAAATCTGGTGATATCCTCGGTGAAAATCTGCCATCTGATTAACATGGTCATCAAATCTCCACCTGGAAGGAATTCCATGATCAAATATAAATACTGAGCGTCTTGAAATGAATAATACAATGATACAACCCAAGGAGAATCTGACCCAGCCAAAACGTCTCTTTCAGCCTTTACATGAGCAAGCTGATCCTTTTTATACATTTCCGATTTGAGCAAGGTCTTCATGGCATAAATCTTACCAGTATCTTTCTTTTGAACAAGTCTGACTTCACCAAAGGCACCTTTCCCGATAACTTTTACAGTTATGAAGTCATCCAAAGACAACTTGGTTCTTCTGAGTCTCAAAAACTGAGATTCTTTCTTTCCCAAGTTTTGCAATTGTCTATTCTTACGTTCTTCCGATGATCCAGATTCTTCCACTGCCAATTTATGTTCCAAGTCAAGTCTTCTTTGATTTCTTTCGATTGCGTGCGAGACTGACATCTGGTAGTAGTTTTCTAACCGCAACTTCATGGCAGAAGCTCTATCTTGAGAGTGCTTGGTTAACTGGTCTGGATGACGGTCGAAATAGACGTAGTTAGACTTTGAGGAGTTGTCTTGGGAGGCGACCTGTTGAGCAAGTTGGGCTGCACTTTCTTGTGCTTGTGCTTGTGCGGTCTTCTGAGCTTGAGCTTGTGCCTGTGCCTGTGCCTCTGCTTGAGCTTGCGCCTGGGCCCGGGCTTGTGCTTGTGCCTGTGCTTGTGCCTGTGCTTGTGCCTGTGCTTGTGCCTGTGCTTGTGCTTGTGCTTGAGCCTGTGCCTGTGCTTGAGCTTGTGCCTGAGCCTGGGCTTGTGCTTCTGCCTGAGCTTGTGCCTGTGCCTGTTGCTGTTGCTGTAACTGCCTAGCCTGCTGTTGCTGCATCATGTGTTGCTGCTGTAAGCTCAAAATACTCGGGTTTGCTCCCTCATACACCTCCCCATTGGTCTTGCCAGAAACCACGTTGTCAGCTTGTGGGTGAGATGCCGACATGTCCGACGTGGTGTTGCTTATCTCAGATAGGTTGGTATTGCTGGAATTGCTTAGTTGTGTGAAATTTGACATCATGTAGTTTGCATTGGCCGTGGGTGGTGTGAAGTTGAGCGAGTTCTGCGAGTCGATGGACTTGAAGTTGTATGCAGTTGTATTTTGTAGACCGCCTAAGCCAACAGTGTTTCTGGTGGGGCTGTCCGACAAGTTAGAGCTCTGGAAGCTAAACTTGCTCGAACTGTTGAAGGTGGGCGAGCTGTGGAACGCATCGGTGCTGTATTGGTTAGCTATAGGCGATAAGGTGTGCTGCGGCTGGGAGTGCTGTGCCGCTTGCTGGTTGGGATGTTTAATATGGAAATGCTGCTGCTCTTCTATGTTCTGCTCGGTGGTATCTTCATCCATATAGCTGTCGTCATTCAGCTGGTATTGTTGTTGTTGTTGTTGTTGTTGTTGTTGTTGTTGTTGTTGTTGGAACTGAAGATTGGGAAACTGCTGCGAGTACAACTCGTTTTTCTTGGTTGGCGATTGTTGGTACTGCGGTTGAAATTGTTGTTGTTGTTGTTGTTCAAGCTGCTGCTGCTGGAAGAGCTGCTTCTTCTGCTCCTCTGTTAGATAGTCATAGTTCATTTTATATACCTCTGTCAACAATCTTTGGCAATAAACCAGACTCTTTCTGCGAAGAACTGCTTATCGAGATGAAAAAAAGGATGCGTAGAAAAAAAGGTGCGTTTTGTTAGCGTAGCATGGCGAACAAAGTCGCGAATCTTTGATTCGATTTTTTCCTTTACTGTCCCTAAGTAGCGCCAGGGCTTTGACGATGGTGGAGAAAAAAAAATAAAAAAAACGAGGTTGGGAGTGAAATCGAATAGGAGCGGGAAGAGTTAAGGTTGATCGGGTGAGAGTAGGGTGAATCGGGTCGGGGACAGAGATTTAGAGAGACTTTGGGTTGTTAGTGATCTACTTCATTGCTAAAATAATCCTTAAATTCATTGGTATGGCTACTACCAGTTGCTGGACGTACTAGTTACTGGGACACACTGGTCTCAAGGAAGACGCTGTGTGCAGTTGCCCAATTTTTAAGTTTGAATGTGTAGCCCATGCAGTACATGAAGATGTCAAAGAGCTGGGATGCAGCGTGCTGATGGGAAGTAGAATATTGGATGTGGGCATGGTAAAGTAAGTGGTAGTAAAATTACACTAGTGATATCTATATTTGGCTTGTTGCCTACTGCGTTTCTTTGTACCGACTGTATTGGTTATGGGGGTGGTGTCGTGCCAGAAGAAATTATTTTCAGTTCCCCTACTGGCTGCACTTAACTATGCACACTCTCGTGGGCCAAACCCGATTTCCCAAAAAGGGCATTTTTCTTTGTTACAGCTTGACAGTGTGACACCTTTCTTTTCCGTGCTTCATCGTTCTCATTTTCTCATTTTTTTCGCCCTCATTCTTTCAGTCAGGTTCGTTACCTTTCTTAGCTTTTGCACTTGCTTAACTTCTGTCTCTTTATGTTTTTCGGCTCACTCCTAAATTCACACTAAATTTTTCACTTATTCCGCTGCCTATCATTATTCTGCTGACTCAATTTAACCAGCGCCCATTGCCTACTTTGGCTTTTTATTATTCTCACCACTTCTCTCGGCTCATTCAATCAAATCCCATTTACTCCTTCTACTTCTTACACTCTCGTACAAATGTTTATATATTACCTTAAGCTATAAAAACCATGAGCAAACATTTCTCTTTAATATATGAAAATGTAGTACACAAAATATTTATTTTTTTCAATGTTGACAAATAAGTAGAAATAGACTTAAAATTGTAAGGCTTGACCCTTTTGCTTCTTGTCACCACCTAATTCGAAATGCTTACATCTCTTTAAAGATAATTGAGCCTTGGTCTTACAGACAACACATTCTAATCTCAAGACAACCTTCTTGGTAGTCTTAGCTTTCTTGTGGAAAACTGGCTTGGTTTGACCACCGAAACCAGATTGCTTACGGTCATATCTTCTCTTACCTTGGGCGAATAAGGAAGCCTTACCAGCCTTGTATTGAGTAACCTTGTGTTGAGTGTGCTTACGACATTGCTTACCCTTACAGTAGGTCTTTCTGGTCTTTGGAACGTTAACTAGAAAAAAAAGGTTAGTATTCTACTTTAAAACAAAAGAAGAAGTGGTGAGAGTGCATCTCGGTGAAGTTTGAATTGGTTTATTTTGGTGGACGGATACATCCTCTGGTTCTTTAAGGTGCTTTTTCAATACGGATCTTTACTTCTTTGAGAATTGGGCAGCCCTTACTTTGATACTGGTTATCGACATGTCTCCGCCATACACTTCCTGAGATCAACCATGGTATATAAATATCCATCTACACTTGAAACTAGTGCATGTTTGCTTGACAGTTTATGCGCCAATTTCCGCACTTTCGCTACATTTCCTCAACTTTGTTTCAATCTCATCATCAACTTGGGTTTAATCTCTCTAAACAACTAATCCGTTTGTCAAACTTGTCATATCTTTCAATATCATCCATCACTTAGTTGTACTAACTCCAGCACTTAAGTCATATATATACATACCCATTGTATCTGATGTTGTTTGGTATAAGTAAGTGTTACTAGCTTGAAACTTTTCTTTCAAAAAAATGATTTTTTTGGCTACCACCGCCTAATGCGAGTAGAGGAGAAAGTGAAAATTTTCGAACGCTTCTGTGCAAGACAAAATTTTTGAGGAATTATACACGTGATTAATACAAAAGGGCTTCAGCCCTAGATAGATCGTCCTGTACTGGTATTTGGGTTGTATGCAGGCGCATTCTCACATCGGTGCTGCAACATTTCCACATACAGGACGGGTCATTTTGGCTGCAAATCTGGAGTCGATCACTTCTCTCTATAGTAGCCTATTGCTTGCCCTCCCCAGTATGTATGTCATTCAGCTTTACTATTCTAAATTACTACGACTTTCTTGTGTAACATTGTAATATATATTTCAAACAATTTCAGAGGTGCTAAATAAGTTGTACGTTTTCCCTTTCAGTGTACGTACTGGATAAGTTCCCTAGAGTTAAAAGATAGAAAGAAGGTCGATTGATTGATAATCAGAAGTAGAGTAACATTTGGAGATTTCAACTTTTTTTTTTTTAAAAATATTATTTTTCTTTTTTGGTTTATTCTTTCGCTTTCGACTTCAGCTTGTTGATTCCTTCGTGGTTCTAAATTATCTTGCTCCAATGAACTGCAAGCTCTGGGGTATTTGAGTGTTTGCTTATTTTTGGGAAGGAAGAAGAAAAACTAGCGCTGTGCATCCAGACAGCCTAACTCAAGGTAACGGTTGTGTAAACCGTAGAGGTCAGCGTCACAGTCTCCACTTCATCAGAAGCATAGTAATAGTCGTAGTTTACGTAACAGACACCACTTGAAGTGGTGGTATAAACGTCTTCTATTATCCATGAATCAGTCGACGATACAATAGACGATGCGTTGGTAATCGTTGGGCCATCGCTTTCAGTCTCCGACGAAGATACACCTTCTGTTGTGGTGGAAGCTGCTACCAAGACAGTTTCAGTAGATGCAGTTGCCAGTCCCACAGAAGTGGTTGGATTCACGGCTGTGGTGGTTGGAGTGGAGGATTTGCTTGTCTGCTGAGGTTGTGGAGTTGAGGTTGAGGTTGTGGCTGCTTTTGGAGTTGATGTGGTCGTGGTTGTTTTAGGGGTGGTGGTAGATGATGTGGATGATGATGATGATGATGATGATGATGAGGAGGAGGAGGACGTTGAAGTGGAGGATGAAGAAGATATCTCTATCGGTGTGGTGGCAACTGTAACGAAAGTTATTGGAGTTCCAAGCACCGTGGAAGTGACGGTCGCAGTGTAGTGTGTGACAGTGGTTGTTGTAGTGTCATAGTTGACGTTCGTCGACGTGACCATGGTCCCTTCGACTGTTTCAATTTCAGTTTGCACGTTCTGGACTGTGGACTGTACGTGGACTATAACAACATCATCGTCATCATCGTCATCTCTCTTGTTGGATGCGGATGCATTGACATTGGAAAGCAACAAAGCTGAAGTTAAAGTGAGGAAAAAGTTGGAAAGTCTCATTGTAAAAGAATGACGGTAGTTGGATGTGTTTGCTAAGTAAGCGACTAAAGTTAGGTGTTAAGAGAGAATGTGCTGTGGGAGCGACTATAGTTGGATGTTTAGAGATGTTAGAGATAAAAGGTGGAACCTAGGGAATGGGATACTTATCTTTGGTGTATGTGTCTCAGTGGCTCAATTATGGATATGTGAAGAGAATGAGAAAAGAAAATGTGCAAAGAATGAGAGTGGAATTCTGGAGTTATATAAACTTAAATCCTGAGGTCATAGGCTGGCAATAACCTCAAATTGGTGTTTAATACGACGAATGCACCTTAGATGAAGTAGGTGATGAGCCAATAATTGGTCCGATCATTGCTGGTTTCTACTTTTTGAGGAAATTTTATTCGTATAAAATGCATGCAAGTGCAGTACACCTTGAAAAAGTTGTCTTAAATTGTCAATTGGGTGCCCTAATTGAGGTTGTCAGGTTATGGCTCTTTAATACTCGAGGCTGCAAACGTGCATACTGGAGCTGGCTGCAGCACTGAATTGGAACAGGTGCGGCTTGTGTGCAGTACATGCTGGTTCAATTCCCTAATTATCGCTGCGTACTACGAATAGAGTTAAAATACTTACCAGGTTGAGGTGGATACTAGCAGCGTTTGCCAGAATAATGATTACAATCAGCCCGATAAGTGTCTTCTAAAGGGGTTGGAAAAGATGTGTGGGAACATTGTCGTCAAAACAACAGCAACTGAATTCTCCGTCTTCCTGCATAATGACATATGCATTTAAGCTACTTCCATCTGTCATCTCGGCGTAATGCAAGATATGGGATTGAAAGAAGGCTGATTTTGAGAAGTGTCGAACCATTCGAGCGCCTTAAGAGGGAGAACAAACACTATTGGCAAGATTCAAATCAAAATGTGTTGGAAATACACCTTTACACGCCCTCAAGACCCTCAAATTTCTTGATTATTTTTTTTTTGCACCCACCCAACTGAACTTTACTTTTCCAAATGCGCCTGAGCGCTCGCGAAATATTTCCTGTGGCATGACTCGTTACCAGTTAAGCCATTCACAGCGGGCCCAACCCCTTCTAAGAATGAAATATGTCATCCGCTTGCTTTCCTCCCTATCTCTCTATATTCGACACCTCCATACTAATCCTGCAGTTGTCGTGTACTTTCCAAAACAAGCGTACCATAGTGTCGTAGGATTTTCCCTTATACGCAGGAATTTCTCACGATGATTGATAATCACGAAAACAAGGAGAACACAGAAAACGATCACCCCAGTCTTCGCAATTGTGGGGTAGGTAAATTAGACTGCATTAAATAGGTTAAAAGTCGAAAAACTTTCCAACTTTTGTCAAACGACACTTTTAAACTTAACTCAATTTTTTTCTTTGTCTTTCGCATTTTTAATTTAGTAGTTAAATTTCCGATTTGTATGAGCTATTTCGGAGGCGGTGCAAACTCACTTGCGTTCCCTTCTTTCAATCCACCAAGGTCTTTCCAATCTCAACCAATCCCTTCTAATAGCGATACAACTACTCTCACTCAATCTACCAATTCGCATTCTAATGAGCAAGCTCAGGCTCAGAATCCTAGCCAACCTCTCCGATACGAGCACCTGGTGAAGTTGCTGCAAAGATCAGATTTGTCGCAACCAGGTATTAACAACACCATACGAGTAAGCAAGAGTGAGCGTAAAAATAGACCGGGCCAAAAATTCGGTGCGAAGAAAAAATCCTGGGTATGGACATGGTTTGTTCAGGACGTGCAAGACCCCAATGTTGCCGCGTGTGACTTTTGTGGAAAGATTATCACTAGGCTAGCATCTGATAAAGGATCTCCCAAGAAACTAAGTGAACACCTTAAGACCCATAAGTTGAATAGAGGGTCGATAAATAATTCGCGTCCAATTCCAGTAGATGGTAACGGCACAACTTATGTACCCAACGGGCTATCACTAGGTTACGCCAACACCAATAATTTCCCTGCACAATCTCTAGCTCTGGAAGGTCCGATCAAGAGTCTAGCAACATCTCCTTCTAGTATCGATCATGGAAAGAATGGTCACATGCCCTTAAGGAAAGAAGCATATAACCATAGAAATATTGACCATTTGGGCCAACCGCAACATCAACCACTGCAATTTCACCCCTCATCGCATACCCACCATCAGCTACAACAGCAGCTCCTTGACCTGGCGCATCGTGACAGCAACGCTACGAAACACACAGCTTCACCAAATCCCCATAACGTAGATTTTAGTACTAGTAGAAGGTTCATATCTACGGATTTCGATAATGCCCCATATACCACCATGAAATTTCAAAAACATCTAATGAAATTTCTAATAGAAAATAAATTATCCATCAGTGTGATAAAGTCACATTCTTTCCAGCAATTAGTTTATGATCTCCGTTCTGATTCCGTTGCTGAGCTTTTAGAATTAACTGGCCTATGTTCTTCTTTGCTTGAAGTTAGTAGATTCGATTCGCACACTTTAAATCACAACAAAAGTGACTTGAGCCACTCTGCATCATCGTCATCTTCATCGATCAATACTGGTGTTCGAAGGAATAGTGATCACGTTGACAATGTGGTCAATCTGTTGGGACCACTGGTTGAGAAAAATCTATGAAACGAAGAAGAAAAGAGCTATATTTATTTCGCCAACATTTTCTGTGTATATTAGCTGTATATACCTATTTATATATCTGCATTGTATAATAATTACAACTTCAGCGACTCATCTATTACAATCTCTTCATGAGTGGGTAAGAGCTTCCAAGCGTTAGTAATTCTAGTGTTGATTTCTTTATGTATTAGATCCTGAGAAATATACTCTCTCAATGTGTTGATTAGTTCAATTGGGATGCACAATGAAAACTTGGAAAGCTTTTCGGTCTTGCCAAGGATGCTCTTTGGGCCCTCCATTAGAATTTCTGGGATATTAACCTCGGCATTGGAGCAAATCATTCCAATCAACTTACCAGTTCCGCTTTCGAATAAGCCACCTCCTGAGGAGCCATTCCAGCAAGAGGAAGAAGTAACAATAAGAGAAGGTGTATACTGCGAAGGTTCTATAGCCTCATAGATAGGAAATTTCGCAATAGCTGAGATTATTCCCTTGCATGAAAGCGGTCTCTGTGAAACATGTTGAGACAAGAATAATCCAAATCCTACGGTTTTCACCTCATCTCCGACCTTGTAAGAATTGAGCAGATTTTGCGAAGCAGGGCCAATTCCCTCCAAGCTAGCAATTGTATTTTGATTGCGCTTGGATAGTTTAATAAACGAAAGATCTAGGTTTTTGAAAGGGGTAACAATTTGATCAATGTGAACACTTGAATTGGCTTTATCAGTGATTTCATTTACATTCAATACCACTGAGCTCTCTTTATTCAAATGCACAGTAATTTTGGCTCTCTTAGGGTCAACATTCACTACATGATCATTAGTTATTAGAGTCTCTTTATCGAGAAGGATACCAGAGCCCCAGTACAGTCGATGTGTCGACAGAGATTCTATTGTGATAGGAAATACACAGTTTGTATTGTCCAATACTTGGTGTGTACTTTTGATCTCGTTTCCAGGCAGCGCTCGTTCCATAAAGTGCACTTGCGATGCTAGTGGAGAAAACTGTAAGTGTCTATTCTGTGTTCCCTCGCTGATTCTGGAAAGAATGCTGTCCCAAGATAATATGATCGTCAAGTCTCCGTCACCATTCAACTTTCTTATATTTCCGAATACTAACCCAATGGAATTAACTTCGTCAGATTTCACTACACCTCCTATCATATTCTCCAAGTACTTTACATCAGATATATAAGCCAGTTCTCCATTGTCATTTTGAGTTTCATTCTTCAACACCAAGTTCACTGATCCGTTAGAAACAAAATTGACGAAAAGGGCTGGATTGGTAAAGCTATACGGACAACTCTCTATCATGATCTCAGAGTTTATATTTGACCTGCTAAATACAATTTTACGAAGTGATTTCTTAATCGAGCCATAAAAGTGTTCGAAATTAGAGGCATGCATTTTGAAGCCGACTATCTTAGCTCCAAACAAAAAATCTACGTCCTGGCTCCCTCTACTTTCAAATGGTATCAACCTAAACCCACTTCGCAAGAAGTACTTGAGTGACGTATATAATTTATCCTGATCTTTTGAACTCTTATTAAATATATTGGAGTGAAAATCATATCCTAAGGGAATCCATTTAAGATCTGTCTCATCTATCAATCCGCTTGCAGAAACAAATACATTATACTTCGACTCGATATCTGCGATTGGCAAATTGCAAAAAGATAAGAAAACCTTGCTTTGAATCGTTTCATCTTCTCCTTTTAAAATCAAGAAGATTCCGGAAATCGCAAATGGTTCATCATTATACTTAGGAAGAAACCTGAGGCAAATTGGAGTATATTTCCAATCCATAGTGAGGCAATGCCGAAGGAAAAGACCCCCAACATCTCTATGTTCTCCAGATTCCAACTTTGTCAATATCTACACCAAAATAATTACGAGCCCTGCGAAGGAGAAAACTGCCTATTTGGTAAAGTCGCATTTTTGCTGCTTCGAGTGCAATTTGAAAGGTTACTAATTTAGAGTAATGGAATATTTTTATTAGTTAATCTATTTAGCTATTGAGTTGTTGACAGCTTCTTAGGAAATTGAAATCTCAGTTGATGATGAAGCTGCTCGTTATAATGAAATTGGTTTGAAAGTGGAGGGAGTATTGGTGGGAGTAATACTTCTTTGAATGATTGCAGAGCATGCAACTGGCCTGGCATTTGCAGCATATTTTGGGTCTGGGTTTGTTGTCCACCATTTTGGTGAGCTACTTGGCCATATTGTTGCTGTTGTTGCAGCTGCATTCGGGAAATTTGCGGTTGGCCCTGCGGTTGCAGAGGTGGCAGGGCCAATTGTCCGTAAGGGAGATGTTGCATCATGTGATGAGGAGGCTGTACCATATGAACTTGCGAAGTTGGAGCGATCGGCTGGTACACATTTTGCAGAAATAAGTAAGATGGTTGAACTTGAGCCTGAACTGGCAAGAGAGTGGCCAGTGGATTGGAGTTTAGTTTGCTCAGGTCTTGTTGATGGCGTACATTAGAATTCAGCCTGTCTAAAACGTAATTTTCCAGACCCAAAGTACTGCCATCGCCGTTGACCAGGTTACTATGTGGTATTTTATAATAGGTTGCATTGTCATTGATTCCTTTGGCAACATTCAACTGAGAGTAAATGTACTCATTCACAAACTTCTTCATGTTTTTAAAGCCATTGGATTGAAGGACATCCAAACTATTTGCATTAACCATACTAATCCAATCTTGAAAAATCGTGTCAATGCTCTTCAAAATACTATAAATGACGTCATCTGTAATTTTAAACTCATCTTTCTCAAAGTTGAGATTGCTCTCAAAATCTCTTAATTGATAATAATTTCCATTAGGGTGTTGAACTTTACCACCCACTTCTTTAATGATATAGATGAGGCATTGGAAAATATAGTTGTTTGAGAGTGAATACTCATTATCACTACTATTCTTAGAGCTGGAGGTGCTGCTAGTAGCAGATGTCATGGACTCCACACTTTCTTGCAGTGAACTTCTGTAATGCTTGTGTTGCTTTCTTTTAACATAAACGTTCGAATCATTCTTCAACCCAATGATAAGTTTAATAATAGTTAAGTACCATTCGATTAAGAGGTAATTGAATCTCTTTTTTTCAAAATTGTTCAATTTTGTCAGATTGCTCCACTTCATCAAGTCTGGGTTTAACTTGATGAATTGATAGTTAAACAAAATGGGTAACGATGAAATTCCCAAATTATTGTTAATGACGCTATTTCTGTTCAATTCTTCAACAAAAGATTTCTTCATCTCCAATCCACCGCTTTCTGAGCCGTCAAAGTCACTGAATTCGTCCCTTCTACCGTCGCCAATATAATTTTTGGTGAAAAATGGTAGCAAGTTCTTCATGAATTGAGTATACTGTTCCTTTGTCAAATGATCGCTGCCTTCATAATCTAATTCAATATCCTGTTTAGCATCAAAGTCATAGAAGAACTTTTGGAAAAATTCATCAAATTTAAACTTATGGTAAATGTTTCCCCTTCCAGTGTGATTGATATCATTAGAAGTCATATAATTTTCCAAGTTGAACTCCTTCAAGGAAATGTATAATAAATTCCAATTGAAGTTCTGTGAAGGGTAAAAAATATAGCTATTAAGCAAACTTTGATATTTGGTTGGGCTGTTTACAATCATTTTCTTTTTAAACAATTCAAATACATAGTAGTCGTCAGCAGTTGACATACTATTATTTGGATGTCCCATTGCCAAATCATTTAATGACCGGTTAGTGAAGATGATGGAATTATGCAACAAACTTTTCAGCTTATAAAGCAGCATCTCATTGTAATGAATATAACTTTGTAATTCATTCGACAAAGTCAACAGAATGATTTCATTATTAAATTTGGAGTCATTGGAAACAGTTGATTTAGTCAAGTTTTCCATAATATTCATCAAAGTATCGTTGTCAACCAACTTCTTACCCAACAAGAATTTATAAATCTTAGGTGGAGAATGATTATTAATCATAAAGTAGTTGGAGAGTAAGATATAGATCGACCAGAATAAGTCCAAGTTTTCATCAATAATCTTACCGTCCACTGAGGTCGAAAAGGAATGTGGCAACTCTCCACCACTTGCTTCAGAAATTGAAGCAGAAAGTTGAGGAGGCAGATTATCTGCATGAGTCAACATTTCAGGGGAGTTTAAAGATGAAGAAGATGAACATCTCGAGCTCTTCAGTTTGTTCATGTTATAGTGGTTAACATTATTATTTTCTTCTAAATGAGACATGATGATAAAACTGATATCATCAAGGTAATTGAATATCAAATCTTCATTCAAGCTGCTACAGCTGATCTCTTTCAAGTTCAGGTCCAAATTGAAACATACGTAGCCCAAAGTAAAAAGGTTCTTCAATATTTGGATTTGATCCTTGATAATATCAGAAGAATATGGTGCCGATGATGATGAAGCTAGCTTTGCCTCTTCTGCTGAAGAATCAACGCTTTTAGTGTTGTTGTTCAATCTTGGGATTAAATTGGTCAACAATAAATTCCAAGACCTCATGAACAATTGAACACAGTCCTCGCCATCGTTATACATAGCTGCTCCGATAGATAATATGGCATACAACAAGCAAATCTTGCATTCGATGTTTAAGATCTTTTGGTTATCCACGGCACTCAACTGTAGCTCATCGGTATACTCATTGAATTTGGAATAGAACTTGGTAATCAATGAGGTGGAAGTCAGATTGGAAAACGATTCAATAAACTCGTCAATTTCGGAAGCAAGGGTATCAATGATTGGTAGCTTAAATTTGTTGGAAATGTTCCAAGATAAATAGTAGTTATCTAATGGGTTAGATATATTCATATCTAAGGGTAAAAGGGAATTGAAATTGGATGCTATGTAATGAATTTTGGGTATGTCCCTTGCTTGAAGGAATGATATTTTTTCATAGTTTGATAATACAAAGCTTAGTTTTTTGGAAAGCGATAAACTTTGTACAATCTTCTTCTCTAGGTTTGAAGAAGATGCTGATTTTGAATATGAAGAGTGGGATGTGCTGGTAGTAGTGGCTCCTGTGCCGGTGCTGCTGCCCATTGGAGTTCCGTAGTTACTAAATATTTGCTCCGCTACGTTGATAGGTTGAGCTACTACATTTTCATTGGATGGCATATTCAAAGGCTGCTGCATTTGTCCGTATTGGTGGGCGCTATGGTTGAAAGGTGCCTGAGGCTGCGAGTATTGCTGAAGATGCGGCTGGTGAACGTCTTCGGCTACATCCTCCTCTTCAGGAGATACTGGTGACGATATTGAGCCAGTAGCTGTACCAATAGCACTGCCAGTATTTGACCCTGAATTTGTGGGTGTTGCTCCATTCGACGTCTTCCTCTTGTTGGCTAAGTTCGGCACCATGTTCACATTATGCACTGTCCTGCAGTGTCTCTGCAACAAGTCCCTTCTGACGAAAGCCGACGTACAATACTGACAGTGGAACGGTTTCTCGTTGGTATGGCTTCTCTCATGTCTCTGCTTGTGTTCCGATCTTGAAAATGCTCTAGCACAAAAGGCACATATATACTTTTTCTGGGGCGCCATGAATAAATAAGAGTAATAGAAAAAAAGTATTTGCAGCTATTTAACTGATGATAGTGCAAATCTCCGTTTATTATGTTATTTTCGGTTTGCTTTGATTGTGACTACTATCCAAGCTAAGCTAGTTCCATCAAGGTCTCTTTCTATTTCCCCTTTTTTTTCTAAAAGCCTCTTGAATTCCCTTAAGGTACAGCAGGTTCATATATATTTATGCATTATGTAGCGAGGTTGTACAACTGGCTACCTTCAAGAAACTTTATGCCGCTTGTGGAAATATTGAGCCGCACCGTAGATGGTGTGCTTTATTTGCAGAAATGAAAAGTTTAAAATTTATGAACAAGTTTTAACCTGCGAACGCTCTTGTTTTGCTATTACGATTAGACTATAAAGACGTAAGGGGTATTAACCCCACTTGCAACACCGCTTCAGTACATATGTTCAATGGTATTTTATTTTTATTTTTTGCATCCCGTAAGTATTGTAATTTTTTCTCTCTTTCTTTTTTTTTGACACACACTAGAGAGATGCAACCTTTCTCCAAAATACGCTTAAATTGTTTTTTTTTTCCTCGCGGGACCTCCAGGATTATTGTTGGGTAATCGAGTAAATATTGAGGTTCCGTATTATCTACGGGTTTAGCTAGTGCACCACGCGGGCTTTGGCGCAGTATCAAGGCTGAGGATTTTCCTTGATCATAAAAAATTATCCAGGATATGGACATTTAGTCCATTCCCACCCCAGAAATACAGTTTTGTGCCTTGCCTACTGTGACAAATAACCATCTCCGCTATTTTGACTTTATTCTACTGACCTAGTTGCTGCACGGAGTTACCCCTGGGAAAACAAAGATCTGTTTCATCATTAGATTGTAAACCAGGGCTCAGTGGGCAAGTGATGTGGGTATTTATTTTCTTAGCTTTATTTTCACTCCCTCTTGTACGTGCATTATTTTTTTTCGAAAGCTTGCATTGATATGTACGTTATGCATTCTAGTCAATGCTTTCTCTTGGGGGACATAAGTTCATTACAGAAAGTGAATGGTTTTCAGTAGTGAACGCTTCGCACTAAAATGTAAACACACCCCCGCAAACTAAAATCTTTTTCTACACCAATTCGGAAAATAATTTTTAGTGCAAGAAGTTTCATAAAAAGGAAAAAAAAGAAAAAGACTTCATCCTGCAACTTCATGCAAGCCAACCTTCTGTTGAAGCCTAAGCAGCTTGTCTATTCTTCATTTTCAGCTCGTCACTTTTCAAGTGCAAACTGACTATCCGGCCTTCCGCATCCTCTGGGCAATTACCCACTTTTGTCTCTATTTTTAACCATAGGCCTATTCCATTTTTTTTTATTTTTTACTTTTCTTTTGGTTGCGATCTGCGTTTTTTGCGTTTTTTAGTCTTTGGTCTTATAAAGGATTGCCCCAATATGGCAACTTTGATCTTTCGAAGCATATGATAGATAATTAAAGAATTTGATATCCTACTTTGGTTTAAAGGCTGTATCACTGCTTATGTCCTATTATAGCATGAAATTTCACCCTCTACAGGAAGCTATTATTCTTTACTAGTTAATTTATTCTCCCAAGTCCGATCTATACATGAACCATACGGCTATAGTTATAGGGGATAATTAGTGCTCGTCTTTCTTCTTTCAGCGCTTTTGCATTGTTTGCCTTGTGATGATTTATACCCTTCTTAGCCCTCATACAAATTTCATAACATAGTTCCTGGAACTCGACCCATTTTGATTTTATTTCCCCTTAGGAGACTTACAATAATAGACTTGATAAGCACCAACCCCGCAAGGTTCATTACAAAAAAAATTGGTGAAGATTGAATACGAAGGCTTTTAAATTTACTTTTTTTTTTTTTTTTTTTTTCCCTTTTATCTTCTTCTTCAATTCAATAGCAGATCCTTTGCAAGCACTCTAGTTGCAATAATTCAGTAAAGTCAACACAGCAATTGAATTTTGCTTGGTTAATTATATTGTGTATTGTAAAATTGTTTATCATCTCTTACTTATTTCCTCTCACCAAACTTCCTTCTCAATCAATACGCTCTATTTTATCAACACTCTACTAAAAAATACCCTCAGGACGGAACATTCCACTTCATGTCTGGAAGTATAAAAGAGTGAAGGATTATTTTTGCAAAATGCATCAAATTATGCTACGAATACGAAGTACGAATGGTGATGTAAGACAACTCACCTTATTTTTTACACTTAAAATTGTGATGCGGGGGGTGAATGATGTCCTTAACTGAATTTCTTAAAGTCCGAACCTCCATCAAATGTTCCCATAAAAATGTGTGAGGAGAATAGCTCCTAACCCAGGTTTGGAAGCGAAGTACGACGATACAGTTCATACACGTTTGAATGCATATGTGGGTGCATGGTATGACCAAAGAAAACACACAGCGGAGTTGCAGAACACTGCAACCGAGAGCAAGCCATGCGTTGTAGATTGGTGTTGGGTCCACCATCCAAATATTGCTGCACTGCCACACGTGAACTATATATTAGATGAACACACTGGCAAAAAAAATTAGCGGGTTCTGAAATGGTGAGTGTTCAGACCTTTTTCCAAAGTAAAATATCATTACCGTGACCTTCAATTGCTTGTAGTAGTGAGTTCTAGGTCTACGAATAGGTATGGATATGAATACTTCCCTCGAGTCATGTCCAACTCACGCTACTTGCCAAGGAAAAATATCCTTTGTTAGTAGTGGTGTAGTGAGTGAATTTGGTTCAAGGTAGGTCACGCCCAACCTACTCAAGTTCGTAGATGCACCAAGAAATGACAATGCAAAAATGCAAGATTAAAATAAATATATAAAATGTGTCAAATAGGTTAGGACTCGAATAATGCAATGAATTGAAGAAGTCGAAAAGCAGCATGACTGGTTTCTCCTATCGTCTGCACCCCATCTTGAACCACTTATTTTCCGACTACTCATTGTTTTCCCATGGATCTAACCCAAATATCATTATCATCCATGCTTCTCCATAATCTACTGATTGTAATACCCAAAGAATATTTTTTCTTTTCCCACTCGTCTCGTTTCATTTTGAGCTTCTCCACAGCGTTTGTGATTTTTATTCTCGTTTGGTAGTCTACAGTGACGTTGTATGGAGGTAAAAGATTTTGCAAAAACTCAATTTCTTTCTGGATTTGATCAATTTTCTTAGAATATTGATCATATTTCTGTTGACTATGAGCCACATTCTCCTGTAGTTGGATCGCAGCTAACGATTCAGTGGTCGGACTGTTATTACCGGCTCCTTGACCATCTGATACAGTTCTCGAACCTGAAGTCTTACGGCTATTGTACGAATTGGGTTCTGGACTACTGACAGATTCATGAGAAACCTTTCTCACCGTGAACTTGATTGGTTTTTTGGTTGGCTTTGCATTGGATTGCACAGGGGTTTGAGCTGGTGTGGAAGCTTCACTCCCACCAACTGGTACCAGCGATGTTACGCCATAACTCGCACCATCTCCAACAACCGTCAGTGGCTTCTTCTCGATTCCATTGCCTTGACTTCCCTTTGTAGGTTCTAGCGTCATCTCATTGGAATCAAGTTTTCTGTAGGTCTGTTCTTCTTGTTTACGTTTTGTTTCAGATTCCAAACTTTCAATAAGCTCGCGAGTTTCTTCATCACTTGAGATGGACGAAATAGATCCTGTCTTTCTATGCTCAAACACGTCGGTCATGCTCAATTTTTTATCTTATTTCTCTTTTCGCTTGTGACTTGTTTGCTTAACTGTCTATAATAGCTGTTCCAATAGCAATTCTCTCGATAGCTCGATGTCTTTGTTTGGGAGAGACACGTTAGTTTTTGAAAAGACGCAAGTTTTCTTTTTTTTTTTTTTTCTATTTTTGTTTATTTGTTTGTTGTTAGGAAGTGGCGCCCCTAGACATTTTTGATTTTGGTGGCCGCCAGTGATTGAAACGTCCCGTGAAATTCACTACCTGCATTTTATCTGGGACCTGCATGTATGGCAGTTGTCTGCAAAAGTAGGCTTCTTTTTTTTTTTTGCAACAACTAGTTGCGAATTCTATTGTAAAACGCTAGAATGATACGACGCCTAAAATAATTCCAAAATTGGCTTGAGGTGACGTATGCATAATGTGGAATTAATATGCGAAGACGTTCTATTGAAAAGATAAAGTTATTTCTTAATCTAGGTATAAAGGAAGTTACATGTGGGTGGGTTCTACAAGCACTGGTACCTGCTGCATGCTAGCCTCAGCGCTTGTGCCTGCTGATTTCTCCTCATGTGGGCGTATTAGTTCCACAAATCAATGAAAAGGGGCCTCCTCACTTGCTTCCATTACACCTTTGGCAATAGTGAGTTGTACGATTCGGTGCAGCACTTGATGTGATTTTTATTCTTCTTCTTTCTTTTTTTCTTTTTTCTTTTCTATTTTTTTTTTTTTTTTTTTTTTTTTTCTTTTTTCCACCTTCTGCAAGTATGCACACGATTGGCCTTCTTATGTGGTTCGGATCAATATGAGGTAAGATCTTAGAACCCATTTAATCCATGTTCAACTCGTTGAGAAGGCGAAGAGAAGTACTGGAGCGGACACCTGTTGTTCAGGAGAATGCAACTACGTCTTCAAATGGCGGAATAGCTCGTCGTCTTAGTGAAGAAACGCTCTCTACTTTAATTGATGATAACTCCAGCACACTTCCTCCTTATGAGGAAGCGGAAGCAACAGGAATAAACTCTGACATGGTTTCTCTATTAACTACCCAATCAGAGGAAACAATCTATAACAGGACTGTAATTTTCAATACCCCAATCTCTAGGTATACTAAAAGGAGAGAAATGCCGGTTGTTTCAAACTTCTTGTCTCCCGGTGCAATGGTGTTCAGGTCTACTGAGGACTTGAAATTATATAAGGACGAATTGGGAGGTGGGGGTTCGAATACCTCTTCCAATTCTTCGGAAACGCAAACCTCTGTACTTCCGTTATTGCATACCTCTGTTCCAGTACTTGGTATCTTCAAGAAGAATTCGCCGTTCATGATTATCTACAAGTACAACAATGTTGGAGCGAAAGAAGAATACTGTAAAGTGTACTTCAAGATTCTCGAAAACAACTTGACATGCTATATACTTGTTTTCGATAAGAGACTGGTGTCGGAAGAAAATCATACCTCTCCTATAGTACTTCTTAATAACAACTCTTGTAAGCCTTCAGTAGATTTTAAATTCCAAGATTCAAAAGTCAGAATCACTGGCATATCTGGGGCTGCATCGACATTTGGGAATGGGTTTACGAAAACATTCATCATGAATGAAAACTCTCCAAGTTTGTCTGATGGCTTACTGGTCAATTTTAAGAAAGAGAACATCATCAAGACAATAAAAATCTCGACTTCGCTGGAAAATGAAATGGCTCGGCTTCTTATTGCTAACAAGTTCAATACCGCTGCGTTCGCCAATTTAGTCAATGGTGGACACTTGCTACATGTACCATTTGCAACTTATTTGGACAACGGCGACAAAAGAATCGGGTCGATGCTTACGAGACACTGTACAATAAACTGTTTCGATGTAGAAGGGGAAAATGGTAATGGTGATATATCAGAGAATTCTCTAATCATCACTTGCGTCAATTTAGTTTTAAGAGAACAAGAGTATAGGAAGAACAAAGGGAACAATAAGCCTACGTTTGTTACCTCAAGCACCATGCTGCAAGCGAACCAGGGGGCATGGCAGCCTAATTTAATGTCACATTCTAGAGATTTTTGATTTAGGTGCGTCGGAATAGCTCAAATCCAAGCAACTTCGCTCCGTCTGTCTTTTCGTTTCTTTTTCCATCATTATTATTTATTAGTATGCGTATAGTGCATAATCTCATCTGTCTCGCTTAGATTCTGGGGCTCTTTTTCTCGGTCCGGACCCGAGCACAATATCATTCAAAGAAACTGTCTTCTGATAGCTTCGACTAATATAGACTGGTTTTAAATGTTAAGCGCAGGTGCTCAGGTACACTCTGGAGCATAACAGATGCGTGGTCTCCGTGCGTGATTGCGACTATATGGCTGTATTTGGCCTCAATGCACATGACACGCTATTTAAGGTTAAGGATTTTGACACAATTGTCTATCTTCCTTTTTTTATTTTTTCCTTTTAAATTTTTGATTAGATTTTTGCTCGATCCGATTTTAGATCCGATTTTGATTACTTGAAAGGAAAGATTGACATCTTTTTGATCAAAACACATATCATTGTATTTAACTGTTTAGATAGCACTTCGGTTAGCCCCTTGTTTGGAATACATAATATGTCACCTGCAAATGGTTCAATGAGAGACCAGTATCTGGGGTTCCCAGTCTGGCAAATGACAATTATTTGTATCATCAGGTTCTCTGAGCCCATAGCATTTTCCTCACTCTTCCCGTACGTCTATTTTATGATCAGGGATTTTGGCATAGCTGAAAAGGAGGAAGATATTTCTAAATATTCTGGTTATCTTGCATCTTCTTTTGCATTTTGCCAGTTCCTCTTTGCCATGCACTGGGGGAAGTTGGGCGATAGGAAGTTTGGCCGAAAGCCGATTTTATTATTTGGTCTCTTTGGGACTTCAATCTCTCTTATCTTATTTGGATTTTCCAAGAACTACTACATGGCACTTGCAGCCAGGTCCTTGGCTGGGGCCCTAAATGGTAATGTGGCAGTGTTGAGAACTATGATTGGAGAAATAGCCACAGAAAGAAGGCACCAAGGTTTAGCCTTCTCTACATTGCCGTTATTATTCAATTTTGGTAGTGTCATTGGCCCATTGATCGGAGGTTCGAAATTATTCACCCGACCCAAAAGTAATAATCCGTACCACCCTGAGCCAAAGATAGAAAACTTGAATTCATTTTACAATCAATTTTTGGATAAATATCCTTACGCTTTATCTAATATAGTAGTAGCCCTTTTCTTGTGGTTCAGTTTGGTTTGTGGGGTTTTATTTCTAGAAGAGACCCACGAAAAATTCAAGTATAGAAAGGACATTGGTGTCGAATTGGGTGATGTTTTTCTTAGAAAGTTGGGTATAACTCCACCAATAAGGCCCTGGAACAGAGATGCCGGTGTAAGCGCGTTGGGGAGTAGCATTGCACCTGCTGATATCGAGAGTGAAGTGTTGGATGAAAACTCTCGTTTACTTGTAACTGTAGATTCTAGCGACTCCACGGAAGATTCTATAGTTCCACAACCTTCTGCTGAGAAGGATAACTCCGTTGCATTTACTCCTGCAGTTATCACTGCAATAATATCCAATTTCATTGTATCTTTACATAGTGTCACATACAATGAGTTTTTGCCAGTTTTCTTGGCCGCTCGCTTCAAGCCTGATAAATTGGAATTTCCATTCAAAATCGAGGGAGGGTTTGGTTTGAGTGCATCTTATATTGGACATCTCTTCTCGAGTACCGGTATTATGGGGATGCTTATTATATTGACACTTTTCCCATTGATAGATAGAACTTTGGGGACTATAAATGGATTCAGACTATCTGTATCAATATTTCCTATTGTTTACTTCATCGTGCCATTGAGTATTTTCACCTTGCACGAATATAATGAGAAAATCCCAAGCTGGGTAACTCCATGCCTTCTCTATTCTTTGACTTCGTTAAAGACTTTAGGTAGTGCGACAGGTATGCCGCAAATCATGTTACTCAACCACAGAGCGGCTCCAAAGCAACATAGAGCTTACGTCAACGGCAGTACTATGAGCATTATTGCCTTGGCCAGGTGTACGGGCCCAGTGGTATTCGGATACTTGATGAGTCTTGGTGATAAGTCGAGTTCTGGGTGGTTAGTTTGGTGGGTGATGGCACTTTTGGCCCTTTTCGGCACTTTCCAAGCATTTATGATGAAAGACTATGAAGATTAGGGACTATTTCGTCTTGTGAATAGTTTTTATTTGAAGTGATGATCTGAGAAGACGAGATATCTTGGATAATAGATCTACATATTTATATATTTATTAAGCCTGAGTAAGAGAAACGAATACTCAGCTACGCGCGTCGGCCATTGATTGAATTTTTATACTTTCCATACATAAGAATAGATACAATATACTCTGGAAGATGTTCCACGGTAGAAATCCTATTTCTGTCTCCTATTACTATTGAGCTGTGCCACCATAGTTGTTTCATATTTTTGCAGCCCATTCTTCATTTTGCAGCCATTTTTTCCTCCTGGCAAACATTTTTGATGCCAGAAGAGATTATCTCTGTATGCACGTCCCAATCGAGGGTTGCATATGTCAGCTTAAAAAATATCTGCACCAGAGACCAATCAACTGAAGATGGGTAGCAAGGGTCCTCACTAGATAGAGTACTTGAACCGCTTTTCCTGAAGCGCGGATTTCTGCTTTCCCGAGATGCACCTCTTTTTCCAGCTCATTTTCCAACCTCACCTTCTTCCACATATTATTTTTCCGAGTGCCTTAATGACGATTACGTTGGACCTACAAATAAAAACTATGGCTTATCTTCCTGCATAGTGGCACTCGTAATCAATTGTGTCATCAGACCTTCAGACACCAACGGCTTAAGCGAAGCAGAGACACTTTTTCTTTCCTCTTTTTTTAAAGTTTGATATTAGTCATTGCATAGATTTGATTTCGACGTAGAAATACTTATATTTGTGGATAGATATACCTTGTAAATTCAGTGTAGAGGTTATTTATAAAATATATATATATATCAATATATAGGATCAATAAAATACTGGAAATAAAAAATGGGATCTACCGGTGAATCACTACTGGGATTCCCAGCTTGGCAGATGTTTGTCGTTTGCTTGATCAGATTTTCTGAACCGATAGCGTTCACTTCAATGTTCCCCTACGTATATTTTATGATCCGAGATTTTGGAATTGTAAAAAATGATGCCGATATTTCTGCTTACACTGGTTACTTATCGGCTTCGTTTGCGTTCTTCCAGTTCTTACTCTGTGTATATTGGAGTAAACTTTCAGATCGAGTCGGAAGAAAGCCCATTCTATTATTGGGACTCGTTGGAACTGGAACTCTGATGTTGATATTTGGATTTGCTAGAAACTTCTATGTTGCCCTTGGTGCTAGATCACTTATGGGTGCACTTAATGGGAATATTGCTGTATTGAGGACAGTTATAGGTGAAGTTGCAACCGAAAGGAGACATCAAGCTTTGGCATTTTCAACATTACCTCTTCTTTGGAATTTTGGCAGCGTCTTGGGCCCACTTGTGGGAGGTTCGAAATACTTAACTAGACCAGATCGTGATACTAGAGACCCTGGAAACGACAAGGACGACTTTTACAATTGGTTCTTGAACAAGTACCCGTACGCCTTGTCTAATGTAGTTGTAGCATTGTTTCTTGCTTTCAGTTTCACCATGGGAGTATTATTTCTCGAAGAAACTCATTTTAAATTCAAAAGGAGAAGAGATATTGGCTTGGAGTTGGGCGATTGGTTACGAGGTAAATTAGGTTACGAAATCCCACCAAGACCTTGGCAGAGGGGTCGTAGGAACAGGGCTACTAAAAAGAGTAGCAGTAGCTATCTTAGATCAGATCCTGTGGAAACCACTGAAGCATCTACTCTTGTTGCAGCTTCGGTGCCTACAGAAAGCGATCCGTTATTACCCAATAGTCGGGATCTTGATCAAGAAGACCCTCTATACTCAGACTTGGATGATGAAGAATCGATCGAAGCAAGGGTTGCTGATGGTCCAACGCAGTTAGAAACAGGCTCTATTGACTCTGTGGAATCGGTTGGGCCAATGACTAGAAGAATGTCTGAGGCGTTCATTAGAAGATTCTCTTCAAATCCAAACATTAGACCTACACTCTCTAGAACTACCAGCAATGCTTATTCCATCTTCACAGATACCACAGAAACCGACGCCAACTTTAAATCTACAACTAGTGGGTTTAATAGACAAACTTTCACTGCACCAGTTATAGAAACAATTACAGGGAACTTTTTGTTGTCGTTCCAACAGCTTGTCTTTCTGGAGTTTTTACCAGTTTTATTGGCCGGAGAATTCATGAAAGACAAGTTGAAATTCCCCTTCACAATTACCGGTGGGTTTGGATATGACTCTAATACCATTGGTACATTACTTTCTACAACGGGATTCCTCGGGGTTTTGGTGGTTTTATTTATTTTCCCTATGATGGACAGGCATTTGAAAACTATTGTTGGATTCCGAATCTCAACACTAATTTTCCCATTTGTATATTTTATTTTACCCTTTTTAATTTTTACCTCGCATGAGTATAATGCTAACATTCCACCATGGGTATCGAAAACTCTGCTTTACCTGTTGTCAGCGGTTGCAACTTTGGCTTCCGCAACTGCATTCCCTCAGTGTGTGATTTTGATCCATAGAGCTTCATTGCCACAGCACAGGGCTTTAATTAATGGGACCACCTTAAGTTTGACCTCTTTGGCAAGGTGTATTGCACCTTTGACTTGGGGCTGGCTCATTTCATATTTCGATAGCTATTCATTGGGTGGTATGAGTTGGTGGTTACTTTCGGTAATGGCCCTAGTTGGCTGCATCCAAGCATTTATTATGAAAGAACATAACGAGGATTTGAAACCCATTGAAGAGATCGAAGAGGAACGTTAATAGAGTTCGTTAATACATTTTTCACTCGCTAATTGCAATCAACTACATCATCACTGGTGTTCGCATGGAACTGCTTTTTCTCTTTAGCAGCCGTGCATTTGCACCCAAATTTCTTTTTTTTTTCTTTTTCCGTAGCTCCACTTAAACCGTTTGGTACCGAAGTATCCAATTGACTTAGATCAGGGCGGTCTATGATTCACACTCAACTTGAATCAACTGGTAAGTGGTAGTCATGGTTAGTCTAGAGCCTCACTTGTGGATAAGGTGTCGTACTACTTTTTTTTTTTTAAGCTTCCAGTTGTCAAGCTGGCATATGACTAATCTCTAGTAATATATAGCTACTGTATGCGCATTGGCACTAATCTAAAAATGCACGGCCACAAATATATATATACATATAAATATGTACATTATATAAGAACTGGACATATTAACGTCCAGGAAAAAAGTTGGAGATAAATTTTTCACATCAAGTAAGTACTAAATGGCTGTAGAGAAAGAATCTATTTGGGAAACCTTTGAAGGTTTCCCATTTTGGCAGATGAGTATCATTAGTACGTTTAGACTTGCGGAGCCAATTGCGTTCACTTCAATGTTCCCGTACATGTATTTTATGATCAGAGACTTTGGCATTGCAAAAGATGAACACGACATTTCAACTTATAGTGGATATTTGGCTTCGTCGTTTGCATTCTGCCAGTTCTTAGTCAGTGTTCATTGGAGTAAATTTTCAGATCATATTGGGAGAAAGCCAGTCATCTTAATTGGACAGATAATGACATCCATTCTGATGTTGATATTTGGATTTCTGCCCAATTTTTATGTTGCAGTATTCGCTAGATCACTTGCTGGGGTATTCAGTGGTAATATAGCTGTAATTAGAACCATGATTGGAGAAGTCGCTACGGAAAGAAAGCACCAACCTGTTGCCTTTGCATCCATATCGTTGCTCTGGAATTTAGGGGCAGTAATTGGCCCTTTGATTGGTGGTTCCAAGTATTTTACAAGGCCCAGAAAAGCTGTTAGCGATCCCCACGAACTTCTTATGACCCACGATTCTAGTATCGAGAGCTTTTACCTGTGGTTTCTTGAAACGTATCCGTATGCGTTATCCAATGTAGTTGTCTCAGTGTTTCTTGGTTTCAGTTTAGTTGCTGGATTTCTTTTCCTTGAAGAAACCCATCCCAAGTACAAGAAGAGAAGAGATTTTGGGTTGGAAATCGGTGATACAATACTAAGGGTTTTGGGGTTCCAAATTCCAGATAGACGCTGGAACAAGAAACGGAAGGAAAGTAAATCAAATAAACTGAACAATCAGGAGGAGCAACCATTACTTGTGGAGGAAGCTGAAATCTATGATTCGCTTGATAACGACTTGGAAGAGGCGTCCATAAGTTCCTTTGAACCGGCTACCAGGCCAATTCCAACTCCTAGAAGAAACTCTACCTTGCTTACTAGAACAACGAGTAGGGCCATGTCTATCATTACTCACAACAGTGATTATGATGCTAATTCTTCGAGTGGATTCAACGCTGAAACTTTCACAAAGCCTGTCATTGAAACCATGTTAGCTACGTTTTTAATATCACTTTTAATGATTGTTCTGCTGGAATTTTTACCAAATTTATTGGCTGGGGAGTTCATGAGAGAGAGTTTACAATTTCCATTTAAAATGGCCGGTGGGTTTGGGTTTGACTCTAATACTATTGGTACATTACTTTCATCTACAGGATTTTTTGGCGTGGTATTTACTATACTAGTATATCCATTCTTAGATAGATGGATGTCATTAATTGCTAGCTTTAGAATGGCAACATTTACCTACCCTGTTGCATATTTATTAACACCAATGTTGATATTTACCTTACCTGAATACAATGAAAGAATTCCTTTGTGGGTTTCTATGTTCCTCATCTACTTTGTTGCTGGCTCAACTATACTTGCCAATTCGTTGGGGTTCCCTCAAACCTTCTTGTTGTTGCATAGAGCTACCAAGCCGGAACATAGAGCCTTGGTTAACGGTACTACATTAAGTTTAACATCTTTAGCCAGATGTTTGGGGCCCTTAATATGGGGTAAACTTATTTCTGTGTGTAATGCGCATGGAGTGGCTCAGGTCAGTTGGTGGATATTATCCGGAATTGGTGTTGCTACTTTTATTCAATCCTGCTTTATGGAGGAAAGTTCTGAAGATTTGAAAGATGTAGTAGATGCTGAGAGTGACGTTATCGAGAGGTATGTTGCTCTTGAAGATGCAGAAGAGGCTGAACATCCGTAAGTCTAGGGTAAGGTTGAGAGTTTGTCACTTGGTTGCAATTCCCCATGAATTTTACTTAACATGCGCAATTATATTTTGTATGCCAAAAAATTGAAGTGGGAACATTAGATCGACATTGTGAAGGATAATAGATAATAGATATTAGATAATAGATATTAGGCAGATAATTAGGAACAAAGATATCTCTAGTTCACTTGTAGTTCCTTCCGAAGTAACCTTGGGGCATCTAGTGACAGATAGCTTGCATAATCATCATATGCACAGTCCTGCGAGTTTTGCAACTTTTCAAGAAATTTTTCGTAAATGTTTACCTTTTCGCTCAAAAAACTAAAAAAAAAAAAAAAAATTCAACAACAATAATAAAAAAAAAAAATAGGGAAGGGAAAGTCAGCAGGTTCGGAAAGTACTGGATGATAGTACTGCCATTCCATTAATATACACTGATAATAGCCTGCTACAAAATGTGTGCTACGAATTGTTAATCTTATAGGAAGTAGATACTATATTAAAATATAAAAATTATAATCTAAGACTTTATAAAAGTTCTTAAAAATAGCTAACCTCCCGCAAAGTTAGCTATCCAAGCGTCTTAGATATAGTCATATTTCTCAAGTAAAACAATTTGCCCGTAATTGATGATTCCCAATAAAAAGTCCCGTCAAGGTATTAAAAAAAAATAAAATAAAAATTTCACAGATATAAAAAAGTGGTTGAGTTAATAGATAACAACATTCAAGTTATTTTTTTGATGTTTTTTTGGTTTTTTGTTTTGTTTTGTTTGCTCGTATTAAAGTGGTGGTTTGGCAGCGACAAGCCGCAAGATTGGAGTGTTTGCGTGAGATATAGTGGGTGTAATGGAATCAATGCGAACTATAATTAATTGTCCACGGTTCAGCATCCATATAAACCTTCATTCGCTCTCTTCATTCAAACACTTCTTTCCAGTTTTATTTCCTCATCGGAAAGACTTAGAATCTTTGGTTAGACTTCTTAGACTTAATCTTCTTGTTGATGATAACAGCAAGGATACCACAAGCGACTAAGAAAATCAAGACAAAAACCAAAATAACACCTCTTGGTAACATTGTAACTAAATGTGTAAAGTTGACTAATTAAAAGAGGAAAAGAAAATATAAAAAAGTAAAAGAAAAGAGGGAGATTGTAATTTTAAATAGATATTTCGTCGGATGTCAAAGTATAAATATTATCGGGGGATGAGGTTCGCCAGCATATTACCTTATAACGCATTGACATTTCATTGGACGGGAAACCATGGCGATTTTTGTGTAATTAAGTCGGAGCAAGCGGCAACTCCACTTAACTGCATGAAAAGTATCCAAAAAAAAAAAAAAGTGAGAAAAAGTCGCAAATTTTGAGGTGAAGGACGAACGCATTAGGTAGCTCCGTCATTTCTATAAAAAAACATTCAATAACAAATTCTTCAATCGAACTTATGAGAAAACGAAAAAAAAAAAGGCGGAGAATATTCTGCTACTCCTATGCTCTGTTTATGCATCGCTTAGAATTACGTACTATTAACTGTATACTCTTAATTCCGTCTCATCTCTCTCATTACGCTCATATGCAAATAATAGTGTCAAAATGGTTTTGAGTGCAGCTTGCGTATGGCTGAAATATTCCCGCACGGTAAAGTCGGTTCAATGCAGTCAGGAACCGACTGCGATTAGCCTGTTTTCCGTATTGTTTTTCTGCGATGATGAAATTTGTCCGAGAAATTTCTGCCGAAATAATTTCCATTTAAAATTTTCACCTTGCATTTATATCCGAACGGGAAATAGTTGTGCAGCTAACGTACATGGGTATATGTATACCACAGTGCCATACGTGATAGTTTCTAATCCCTCAAAAGTTCGTATATATGCTATCCTCCACAATAATATGACTAGCTCGAAATGTATCTGTTTTGGTTATCTTTTATTATTATTATTCTTATTATTATTGTTATTATTATTATTTTTCTCTATCATGCAGTCAAGTGGATGCACCTTACTTAAAAGAGAAGGATTGTATCTACATTTGCACATCGGTACACCCATCCAACACCTCTCTCAAATTTATGTCTAAGAGCTAAAGATATAAGTTGACATGATAGTTTGCAAGATCTGAGACATGTACAAACTGTTAAGGGTTGACAGGTTTGGTTCGACTGGGGAGCGCCCAATTGCCTTAATTTACGTTTTTTTTTTTTTTGTTTCTTTCGTGTCTTCCGACGATGCATCTGTTAGTAGAATATGAATATTATTATTTCTGATATATCATGCTGCATTCTATCTTTTAATCTTACTACCGCAACCTACCTTACAAAGAAAGGTAGGTTGCTTCTGCCTCCTTTGGCAAATTTTTCTAATTACACTTGAAGATCCCATTAAGAATCAGAGAGGCGGTAAAAATAAAAAAAGTGAGGTGAAAATATTCTTCGTCTTTAAACTGATGGATTATAATTTCTTCTTCAAACTTCATATTTTTCCTCAAAAATAGTAAATTGTTGCAACTTATTCTACATTCGGAACTATTGTAAAAAATCGTAAATTATAATCATAAACTTCGTACTAACTCTATAAAGTGGTATAAAATATATATATACAGAGGATATATTTGGTGGGTATGCATGAAGCAAATCAAGTAATTGGGCTCAATGATCAGATCAAATGGGGCAGCTGCAAGATTAGTAGTGAATAATTTTAATTCTAACTAAATCTTATTGTACTGCAAGGGAAAATGAAGGGGTCTAATCAATTATTGTTTGATTTCTTTTTTTTTGGATAATGAATTTGAACTTAAAGTGTTAATGACGTATTTCGTAATACATCAATTATAAGTAGAAAAATTCTGGTACTTTTCTTAAAAAGTGTTCAACAGAAGTTTGGCAGTCATAAAATTTACTCTTTACTACGGTAAGACTTCAGCATGAAGCGTAGTTGATTGCTGCTTCCATGTCCACGGCTAATTGGTTTAGTCGGCGCAATCATTTTATTACCATAGGGAATAGCACTTCGTCGTTTTGCATTCAGAGCAAACTCATATCCCAGTAGCATTTGTTCGAGCAATTTATCGCCATCCTCCACAATTTCATTATCAAAAGCATCGAATTGAACCTCCAACTTCCTTTCTTCATCGGTAAGAAGCTCCACAAATTCTTTCTTAGGTACTTTCTTTTGTAGCTGCTTCAATTGTACAGCTGGTTTTTTTGAGGTTTTCTTAGGTTTAGTTGCCAGTTTAGAAGGCGTTGTCTTTAATGGAGCCTTCTCAAGAGATGCATTAAGTTGCTTTAAAGTCTGCTGAAATTTCAGTGAGGTGAATGCACACTGTAATTGTAGCCAAGTTTCAAACTTACCTTCAGGGTAACGCTTTTCCAATTGATCAAGAACTTTCGTTCTATCCTGGAAAGGAATCTTGGAAAAATCATAATTAAATTCATCATTTGTCTTCAAGAGTTTGCCACTTTTACATTTAGCCAAAAGTGAAACTATATCTAAAGACTCCCCAGGTGGTATTGCATTTGGATGAGAGGGTGTCACGCAATCCATCGAAACTTCCTTTCTAAGGACATTATCAATGTCAACTTCAGAGAAGAACGCACACGATTGAGGAACCTCATCAATACCAACTTGTTGACAGAACATTGCTCTTGTCCACAAATTACTAATCTGCAAAAGTAAAGCAACTTGATACTTGTGCTCATTTTTGCAGAGATATCTTAACTCATCATGGACTGTGATTGAAAGTCGCAAAGGTATATTGTACTTTTCACTCAAGTATTCCATGGAGGTAACCAATAAATGCAAGTAATCTACACCAGAGCTCTGAATTGTCCAATTGACCCTTGAGGGTAAAAATTGCTGTGAATTCAAATTTTTCTTTGTTAAAGCAGCAGTAATTGACGCACCCAATACAGGCGTTCTAGGTGATGCTTCATGGGCAATTGCTTCCAATTGATTAAACATCACCGATTCACTACCTCCGTGGTACATTCTTCCATTCAATTTTTTAGATGA
This sequence comes from Dujonia oleophila, assembly GCA_030563865.1. Taxonomy (NCBI): domain Eukaryota; kingdom Fungi; phylum Ascomycota; class Pichiomycetes; order Serinales; family Debaryomycetaceae; genus Dujonia; species Dujonia oleophila. The sequence continues at coordinate 33,511 of JAJMKG010000029.1, read as the reverse complement.
TCTAGAGATACCCTTAGTCTTCGAGTACAATTTGGTTGCAATTTCAGCAGCCTGTGATTCATTCAAAGTTCCGTTAAATTGCATAAGCAATCTGGTAGCAAACTTCACTCCAGCACCATAAATTCTACCATAGTTGAAGATTTTAGCGTCATTTCTCAGAATACCTAAAATCTCGGCAGTTTTCGAATGTAAATCTGTACCATTGTTCTTGGTACCTTCTAAAGTCATCCAACCTAAAGCAGTTGCTCCATGAAACTTAAATACAGAATCCCCTACCAAAGATGCGATCCACAATTCTTCTGAATCGACATCAGCTCCAACAAAGGAGTATCCCTTTGGAGCTTCAATCATCGCCTTTAATTCAGACCCTATTCTAGTCTTTTTGGAATTTGAAGCTGTAAGCCAGGTGTTTTCGACAGCTCTTCTAGTAACTGTACCCATTGTACAAATTTTCGGTAAAATGATGCCCATTTCTGGGTTCGCCAAGGCATCCTCCTTGGAACCATTGAAAAAGTCAATATTCTTACCGTTCTTCTTTTTGTTGTACACAATAAATTGGTCTTTTATCCTCTGTCTGTTCCCAAGCCAATAGGAAGATTCGGCGTTAATTTTCAAAATCTCTTTTGCAAAACCGATTTCAGAGGAAAGGATACCGTTCTCGAAATATGACGCAAAGTTCTTCCCTAGAGGGCTCGTACACCTGCTAGAAGGTCCATCCGGATGAGGAATTCTAAACAAGACGTGCCCAGATTCCATTAATGAGTCAATAGCGTCAATATCCTCATCTAATTTAGTAGATTTGCACTTTGCTTTACTAGAAGAAGTCGTTGAATCGTCACTTGCACTCATTTTTCTAGGATCAAACCTGATATAGTTCTTCTTCTCTAAATCTTCAATCACTTGTTCACTGTACTTTACTTTGAAGCACCATCCACTTGAATTTGTCCAGAATAATGGATAACCCTCCCATTTCAACTTTAAGAAAATTGGAGTGTTTCTCGATTTTAACGACAATATTGACTCAGAAGCCTCAGATTTGAACAATTCTCGGTACCATTGAGGATACCCGGTCAAATAAGCTTGCCGTTTGAAGGGTTCTCCATCTTTCTTATACCTAGGTTGCTTTATTTCCCAGTTCAACTGAGAAAGCCAGTCGTCCTTCACAACATCCTTGTGGTTTTCTTCCAATAATCCTTTCGCAAGCTCGTTCAATTTTTCAGATATTCTGGCCTTGTTCTTCAAGTAGATAGCTTCAGCGGTTTCAACATATCCATCCCATTTCTTGGTACTTGGTAAGATCAAGGAGCCTAGGTGTCTCAATGCAGCAAACGAGACTGGATGGGGCACACTGGCTCTGAATTCGGGGAATAACTTAGCAGTCACTGCAAAAGTAGCTTCTACATCTGTCGAACAATAGTCCATCAATTTGTTGAAATTTTCAACGATTTGCTTCGGGTCTGTCCCGCCAAAATAGTCACGATCCGTCTTATCTAAGTTAATACCACAGTGGTGCTTAGCGACGATCTTTAGCGAATTGGGGGACGCTTTATCTATCCATGGATTATCTTCTAGTTGCTGAACGAGATCAGCCAAATCAGAATCAGATCCTGAGTTGGCAGGAGCTCCATCTTCGTCATTGTCCGCACTCTTCCTTAATTCTTCAGTTTCTCCTTCTGTTTTCTTATACTTCATCCACTGAGCTCTCTGCCTTGAACAAATTCCAGTGGTAGCTACATGGAGGGCCATCCCGTCCAAATAGAATGCCTTACTCTGCTTGATATTGTACTCATCAAACACCCTTGCTCTATCGTACCCAACGTTGTACCCAATCAAAAGTTTGGGGCGGTCTAGGCAGTTGAAAGGGATCAAATTCTCATAGTCGTCGTAGCTTGCGTCTTTCTCATACTCTATCAAAAAGGGCGAAACCCATCCATACCAAGCTTTCTTACTAACGGCTGTAGCAAGCACTGCATAGGGCGAGTTCTTGTAGAGCACTTCTACATCGAAGACAAGTTCGTCTTCCAGTGGGTATGGAACAGATTTCGGTTCTTTTCCAGGCTCATACCTTGTCCATCCAGATTGGAAGTCCCATTTCTTTGGCTTAGTTGGTAACACTGTTTCAGGTGACAAGAATGATTCAGCCATGGGCAAATATGGCTCCACCAGCTTCATGCCCAACTTGTAGAAGTGCTCATCCAACGTTCCGCTTTCGCCTACCAAATCAGGGAAATTGCTGATTTGGATGGGGTTACTGATTTGCGTTGGTTTTCCCAATAGTTCATTATCCTTCAAGTGTTGCTGGGATATCCGAAGTAGCTCAGGATCTTCCTTCTTGGGGGAAGCATTGGGGAAGACTTTGCTCTGAAGTTGTTTGGAGAGGTACTGTATCCCAACTGCGTTTACTCGAGGCGTCTCCTTTTTCGTTCTGGTCTGGGCAGATTTATGTCGTATTAACGTAAGCGATCGAGTGTGAGCTGAGCGAAAGCTTAATAGTCGTGATCGGATCATCTCTCTATTTATTTTCGAAGTGGGGGCGTAAGGGTGGCCCTATTGATCAAAGCTGTGCTGTTCTGCGATCAGAGTATCTTGCTGATGCAAAATGTAAATAATCACCACTTTTTTTATTGAGAAGTACAGCTTATAAACCTTGCTAATGTTGCCACTGGTACCTTGTTTACAAAAGAAATGAAACTGCTGTCTTCTCTCAAACGGTATGAGATCACTTTTTTTTTTTTTAACTATATTATTTTATTTTATTTTTCCTTTTCTGCTCTTACTGGCTTACCTAATTAGACCTAATTTGCTACTCCTTCCACTGCTCAAATCTGAGCTCCTGCATAAGCTCATCCAAGTTTCGCCTACAGTTATGTCAGGTTGAAAGTAGGCTCCATCGTTCCCCAACTCGCCCTCCTGCATACATCAGAAACAGCCTGATCATGCCGCATTGTTTACAAAATTCCAGAACAGTTCACAGACACAGTCCGAAATGTAAACAAATCAATTAAACAACTCCTGTTTAAGTCCCCCCACACCTTCAGTAGAAGCAATTGCGAGTCTTCCATGACATGCGTGTCACCGAGAACCCTCACATTCAAATCCAATAGCTTAATTAGTTGCTTTCTTTTTTTTTTTTTTTTTTTGACAAGGGCGTTGGCCATACCCCGTTTTTTTTTTTTTTTTTTTTTTTTTTTTTTTTTTTTTTTTTTTTTTTTTTTTTTTTTTTTTTTTTTTTTTTTTTTTTTTTTTTTTTTTTTTTTTTTTT
>JAJMKG010000029.1:0-30149 GCA_030563865.1 Dujonia oleophila | reverse complement strand
AATAATTTATTTTTCGAAGTAAATTAATACAATTAATATACCGAATTGTTTTTCTCACCATCACTGAGCAATTGAACAAATTCGAATTGTACCATGTCTGAATTACAAAGCCTTAAAAAGGCAGAACTTAGCGAAATCTGCCATAGATTGGGGATCCATGCGTTGAGCAAAGATACTAAAAAAGTATTGATCGAAAAGGTCACTGAATACATCGCCAAGAACGGTGACGCTGGCGTAGAAGCTGTGCAGGCAGCACTCGATGCTGAAATTGACGACACTGAGACGTTAACCGAACAAGTGCAAACCGCAGTTGCAGGTGCTTCAACTGCAGAAGAAGATGAAGGAGATGAAGAAGAAGAAGATGATGAAGAGGAATCTGAAGAGAAGGACGCTGATTACAAGGAGGGACCACCATTGGACCTCAAGGCTTACGTAGTTGACCCGGCTATCCAATTTTATGAAGACTCACTTGCCAAATTGTTGGAATACACTGACAGTGTCGGAATCACCTCAGTTGACATCAATGGGGAATTGAGAGAGAACTTATCCAAGTCTGTTACCTTGAACTACTTGGAAATTGTAGCTGAACTTGTGTTCTACTTATATTACTTTGTACCATTGGTGGCCATTAAGGATAATAACTCCATCCATCAGATCTTTAAGGATAACATACTGTTTTTAGACGAATCTGACTTTGCGATCCCAGATGTTACTGCCTTGTTCGCATTTGGCCCTGTCGCTACGTTCGTCTCCTGGTTGCTCGTTTCTGTAATCGGTCCTTTGGTCGCTTCTTACTATGTTAACTTTACCAGAAGATTGATTACTTTTGAAGATGATACTGAATTTTTTGCAAGAATTTACACCAGTGATCCATTCACATTTGCTTTGAGTAAATTGCTTTTCTTTTACTTTTTGGGCTCTTCCTACCACCACGACTTCTCAAAAGCAGAAGGGTTCTTGGCTTTTATCACTAACCAAGTTATTATTCACCAAGATTACTTTCAAAAATTTGCTACCGTCTTGGGCAGTTTCCCAATTATCATAGGATTAGCTAATGTTTTGGTTGCAATTTACTCGCAATTTGAAGAATATTAAATGGCAAAGAAATTGAAAGTCCTTTTGAACATTTATGATGTACACAACGAAGAATTCCAGAAGTTCTTCCCTTTTTTTTGACAATGGTCAACTAGAATCACCAGAGTTAGATCTGAACGCTCCACTTTTCTATGAATTGTTTTACTATATTATCTCTATCTTTTTTTTTTTATTATATATATATATATTGTTTACTATTGTTGTACTTCTTACTATATTTCTTTTTGTCTTTTATATATGTACCCGTATATATATATGTATGTATATATATTATTAATAATATTCTGTAACACTACAAAGAAAAAAAAAAAATATAAGAAGAGAATGCTTTATAGTAGCTCGCCTCAAAGTTTTATGAATATGACCAATGGTTATTCTCCAGCTTGGTGCATTTACAAAGTCGATCCACAATTCTATTTCAGTACTGGCCACTTTGTGTGAACACCCATTTTTTCCAAATCATGTGTCAACTCATCTGGCCTAGCTCCCTGAGGTGGAATATAATGCTTCATGATTCTAGCCAAAAGTAATGTTTCCGAGTATTTCGAGTTACCCTTATCGTTGCTATCGATAAATTTATCCCCAGGAGAGGATCCACTCACATTTGCAGAGCCTCCAGCTCCTCCAGTTACAGCGGAACCACTACCAGCATTTGAACCACTACCTGTACCATTCAAAGAAAAGTTAGCAGCTCTTCTTCCTCTTCTTTTCGGAACAGGGATACTGCTGACATCCGATCCTCCTCCAGTGTCCGAGCCTGAAGTCATTGGATCGTACAACGAAGACTTGAATATTTGATGTTTAATGTTAGACGACCCTGAAGGACCTTGGACCTTACTATTTGATTGATCCTGTTGTTGCATCTTATACTTATGGTTAGGTAAATCTCCAGTAACCAAATTGAATTCATTCTGACTGATGAGCGGCATGAAATCATGGACTAACAGAATGGAAGATTGTGTGAATTTATGATATTGTGAAAGCCCAGTTTCGCCAGTACCACCAGAAGTGCCACTACTGGAGCTGCTCCCTCCAGACTGCTCCTTTTTCATTTCCTCTCTCAAAAATGTGGTTATATCCTTCTGAGATATCCCGGCGAATAATTTGCCAGAGTCTTTAGTTTTAATGTCAAGATAGTTTGACGAATTTTCATTATTCAATTGATTTTTGAACATGTCCCGTTGATACTCGAAGAAATTCTTAAGTTTCAGTAACTTGTTGATCATAATGGAGTTCATATGCTTGTAAGACCTGTTGGAGTCTTGGTAAAACACCAAAGCATTATTTAACAATTCATAATTCTCAAATAACTTCATTTCAACCAAATCGATGTCTCTGCTCTCTTCAAGGGCAACATTTATATCATTCAACTCCTCGTCGTGAATTTTCTCCTTCCCGTTGAACAGGATCTTGGAGTCGTTCAACTTTCTCAATCTTTCAAGTTGTGCCTTTTTCAATGCTATATATATTTCGGTTTCATTTAATTTTTTAAACTCTTCTATGTCGTGAAGATTCTTGAGGTAGGTATTTCTTCTGTCTTTATCCTTCCCAGAAGTTGTAGTAGCAGAAGAAGAGGAAGATGGTAGTTGTGTGGTCAACTTATTATAAGATATGGGCATCTTTAATGGCTTTTCTGATTTAGATGTCTGGCGGTCCAAAGAATACTCATTATATCTATGCAAATTTCCTTCTCTCTTCTTGTTCCTTCTCTTGACATTACTTATGTTAGAATTCACATAGCTATACCCAGGTTGGGTCGGTTTCCTCAATTCAAATATATTTTTCTCCGAATCCTTATCATTTTTATCATAAGCATCAGTGATATCAACATTGGATGCAAATTCCCTGTAATCTTCGTATTCTTCGTCATATAATAAATTGTCGTCATTGTCCTCACCTTCAACTTCATCGTCTTCCGCATCTTTACCGTCATAGTCGTCTCCACTATCTTCTCTCCTATTTTCTTGTTCCTGCAAAAGAAGCTCCTCTCTTTTAACTCTTTCTAATCGTAATTTTTCCTTTTCTTCTTCATGTTCGGATATCGTGAACCCCTCTTGATCTGCTTGGTCTTTCATTTCATATAAGGATCCTGCAGCACTGGCCACAACCATATCGATTCTGGGTAATTTGGCCAGTGCATCCAAAAATGACTTGAAAACATCCTTAGCATTCAAAGTAGAGTTTTCTGAAACCAATGGATAGGGCATGTAATTTGGTGGCGGGAAGGGCAAAGGTGGAATAACCTTCAAGTCGTCCTGCGGGTTTTGCTGTGCGGGTGGTGGAGGGTATATAAATGGTACCATAATACCATTTTTATATGAATTGAAATCTGGCGAAAGGAAATTTGGAGCAGGTGGGGGGAAGTATTTCTTGATAGAGCTCACTTGTTTCAATACTTTGGGATCTTTCATGTCGTTATCAATATCTGTGAAAAAGTCCGAAATTTGGTATGGGTGGTCAAGTATCGGCAAAATTGATTTTGGAACATTATGAAGTATGGGAGCAGCAACGCCGTTTGGCCTGGAAGACGATTCATCTTGATCAGCAAGACGGATCCGTTTACTTAATGATCCGTCGGACACTGTCTCGGTCGCAATAAGACGTTTAGACATAGATTAGGGCGGAACAGGAACCGTTTGCTGTGCTGAATAAGAACGGTGCTTTACCTTTTTGGAACTCTTTTCGGTTTTTTTTTGCGATTTTTTGCAATTAAAATTTTGGCCTAACAAAAAAAAAAAGAAGGAAAAAAAAAAAAAAAAATATTATAGCGACCGGTGTGCAGAAGCTTTGGGGCGTAGTGTAAAGCGAGACAAAGACACAACAAGAACAAAAATAAAGTGTGAATAACGTACAGTCGCGATGGTCCCATGTGTGTACATGTACAGGGGCCTATCTTTTTTTTTTAGGAGCAACAGCAAAGCGTGCAGGTTGTAACTCGAAAGCTGTAGCAGTTTGATACTTGTATTGTTATCAGAAATAGTGAGGCTGCAAATGTATCTTTATTTTTTCATAAAACCTTCCGAAAGAAGAAGGTGAGGGCTGCGAAATGGGAAATGGGAGCACCAAGGCTGGAGAAGGCATTGGCGGAATAAAGAGCAAAGAAAAGAAGAAAACTCTGAAGCGAACAAAAGTAAAAGCAAAGAAACACCAAAGAAAAAAAGATGACTTACTGGCGCTATATTGGAGCACATCCAGCAAACTATCGCCAACCTCACAAAAGTGTGGATGAAGCTACATGGATCCGGTATCTACTAGTGAATGCATGCCTCGGAAACACCTGAGGCACTAGGTAAATTCAAGTTGCGAATTTCGCGCGCTATTCTTCAGCTTTCCCTTAGTGGGGGGTCAGCATTAGCGCTTTTCCGCGCTATCTTTCAGTGAATTTTTTCCTTGCGTGAACAGCTCCTCCACTCACCTGAACAGAATCTGGAACGCAATAAGAAGCACCCACAGCGGTAGCAATGACCAGTTGGCTACGAAAGAAAAAAAGAAAAAAAGAAATAAATAAATCAGCATGTAGCTCCAGAACTACATCTCTTGACAAAATGTGCCCTAATTTCCAAAACTGGCTACCGTCTTGATCTCTAACATTCTGGACTGTTCGCATTGCTTCCAGCCCTCTAACGGTATTTTTCTTTTTCCCCTTTTTATTGTTGCTCATGCCCCCCCCATTTTGTGTGTGTTTTTCTTAATTCCACCGCTGTTGTGTGTGCGGGCGATTTCAATCTTCACAGATTGTGCCAAAAATCGTTTACAGCTATTCGCAAAAGAAAACAAATATCACTCTACTTCTACTCATTGAGCACCTACCAGTCAAGATTGGAATTGACCTATAAATTTTTGTTATTCTATTGGATTGTAGTGGAATTTTTAACTCAATTTGTCAATTTCCCTATCGTTCATTTCATTGTTTGATATTATTTCGACTGCCTCGAGTGTCTCACTGATACGTGCTTTGCAGTATTCAACCGATTCGGACACCTCACGATTCACTGAATCATTTATGATAACAATCAATCAGGAAATAGAACAGAGCAAGTAGCGAACTAGACCAAATAGAGAAGAGAGCTCTAGCAAACGATTTTTGGGTAACCGTATTTCAACGTTTAATCCAGTTCGTAATTTTTTGAACCACTCCACCACCACGCCGTCAATCTACTGAACAACATCTGCCTGTTCCCTCCCCTTATTTATTCATAAAAACTTCAAAATGAGCCAGAAAAGAGGAAAAAAGGAAAAATTTGAGCCAAAGGAGCTAGTTTTGGCCAAAATGCACGGATTTCCAGCCTGGCCATCATTTGTAATGCCGTTGAATATCGTACCGGATGCTATTTTACGTGCCAAGAAGAAGACAACTAATTTCTGTGTGATATTCATCCCAGATGGTGATTTTTACTGGATGAATGAGAAGAGTTTGGAGGCGTTATCGGCCGACTTGCTCGATAAGAAGTTGGAAAAGATTCCTGCGAAGCAGTCCAAGAAGAAGGCAACCGGAAGAACTTTACACGTGAATGAGGCCCTAGCGGCGGCACGAGGCTTGGATTTCGATGATTTTATGAAGCGTTTGGATATGAGTAGGGCCGGCGACGACGACGACGATGACGAAGAGGACGAGGAAGATGAGGAGGAAGAGGACGAGGAGGCTGAAGAAAAGGAAGAAGAGGAAGACTTACTGGATGCTAAGGTAAAGGAGGAAAACGACACGGCCGCCGACTGCCTTGATGCGGATGACGAAGAGGATGAAGACGACGAAGACGACGAAGATGTAGCTATATCTGGGCGCCGGGCTCGAAGTCTAAAGCGTAGAGCTACCTCAACGCCTCAGCCTTTACCTAAGAGAAGAACCAAGTCCGAGCAACCGAAAACTCCACCGTCCAATGGAGATACAAGTAATCATAAGAGGAGTGGGTTGACCTCAGCGTCTTCTGAATCATCACCGAAGGTTTCCACAAATGAAGAAAGGCAACATCAGCTCTGGCTTTGTAGAATCAAGCTTCAGCGTACGCTTATCCAGAGAAACCAACCTGCAACTCCATCTGACCCCAAAAAATTCCCCCCACCTACCGTAGACGAGCTTCTGGTGGCTCGGTTGATTTTGAACCGATTGGGAGATTTCCCAATGACGGTTGACTTCTTAAAGTCAACCAAGATCCACAAGGTGTTAAAGTGCATAGTGCGAGATAGAGACTTGGAGTATTCTGATAGTTTCAAGCTTCACGAAAAATGCGAAGAATTGCTAGCTAAATGGGCCACAATTATCGAGAAGCTTAGAAACGAGAAGTTCAACAGTGTCAAAAAGTTATCTGGGATGGAGAAGTCTGTATCCAACAACGATGATTCAGAAGTATCTGGAATCGATACGTCTTTACCACTCAAAAACGGGAATAATAAAGAGGTTATGGATGGAATATCTGCCAAGACGTAAGAACGAACAATTCTCAAAAGAGAAACTTGATTTCCAGTGAACTACGAATTAACAAAGAATCAAGAAAAAGAGCTAAGAAAATGCTTACCCTGAGTTTTAACTATTTTGAAAATGTCTAGCTCACTTGCAATAGCAAAGTTTCCTCTGATCGGAAGATATACCCGATTTTCCTCAGACCGAAGAATGTCCAACAGTAGAACTAGATCTCAATGCGGCTCTGCGGCTCTGCATAGGGTGCTCACACTCATTTCCCAGAGTCTAGCTCCTACCTGCTTTTTAAGTTTGATACTTACTAGCACTGAGCTTAATAAACAAAAAAGAGATACACAGTCTGTTCATACAACGCACATTCGCGCCTATGAAACCACACGTGCCAAACACACACACACACACACACACATACACAATCCTCCTCCCCCACACCACGAACATACAGATGTACAATAACGTATGATTTGTGAATCAAGTAATGAAAGTTAGATATGGAAATAGTATTCCAAGAATTGGCTATGTTAAACATAACATACATGTAATATAATGAAATTTGTTTAACAAGTACATGTTGGCCCATTGATTGCCATAGTTTGTCACTGACCTTGTAAGCCATCTCTAGCAAGCAGCTTGCAGCACCAAGCTTTGCTCTGCATGCAGGCCGAACTCAATTCCTCTTTATTTATTTTTTTATTTTATTTTTTTTTTTTTCCGTATAGTTCTAGTTACTGGTTGGGTCCACCTCACGCGACTGAGGGAACCAATAGAACTATGAGGAACCGTCATAGACTGAAAATTACGCTGCACATCAACTCATCGGGCCCACATTTACACAAGTCGTGGCGCTGTGAAAATTTTTAAGAAATCCGCATCGCTGAACGAAATTTCGACCAGGGAAGTTGAGCTTAAGTATAGCATCGAAGAAATTTTTAAAACTTTTTTTTTTTTTGGTTCTGAACTATCTATATTAATTATTCATAATGGCTGAAGAAGAAGTAAGTACTTTATTGGATGTGTCACTTATCTCAGTAGATAGTACTTGAGAGAGACTTGTGAACTTTTGAATTGACTAGCGTGGAGGAATGAGGGATGGAGGTGAAACATTTTTCAATTCACGACGAATCTTTCAAGAATTTAGCAATGAAGAGAAATGAACAATAGCAAAGAAAACCAAGAAAGAGGAGAGATTCAATACTATAGACGGGCAAGATTTAATCGGAAAGTGATTGAGGCAAGCTGTCATGGTAGAAGGACAACTTTCGGATGGGTTTAGACCTTACTCCGGTTCTTGTTGTGTAGGGCTTTCCAGCGACTCTCTTCTGACAGCTTTCTGGCTGTCTTTAGATGGTCCAAATTTTTTTTGGTTTCTTGGTGCTTTTTTTTTTTCGTTTTTCGTTTTTTTTTCTGTTTTCATTTTTCATGATCTGGAACCTTTTTTTACTAACATGACATAGCACACCTTTGAAACCACCGATGCTGGTGCCTCTTTAACTTACCCAATGCAATGTTCTGCATTAAGAAAGAACGGTCACGTTGTTATCAAGTCCAGACCATGTAAGATTGTTGATATGTCTACCTCCAAGACTGGTAAGCACGGTCACGCTAAGGTCCACTTGGTTGCCATTGATATCTTCACTGGTAAGAAGTTGGAAGATTTATCTCCATCTACCCACAATATGGAAGTTCCAAACGTCCAAAGACAAGAATACCAATTATTGGACATTGATGATGGTTTCTTATCTTTAATGACCCAAGATGGTGACACCAAGGATGATGTCAAGATCCCAGAAGGTGAATTGGGTGACAAGATCCAATCTGAATTTGACGAAGGTAAGGATTTATTAGTTACTATCATCTCTGCTATGGGTGAAGAAGCTGCCATCTCTTTCAAGGATGCTCCAAAATAAGCTAATTAATTCGATATGAAATGGATTGAAATTGTTTCTTTCAGTTATTGATTAATTTTTTTGTTGTACTGGTGTGTGCTTGAAAAACTGTTGAAATCAGATTAGCCAACAAATTTAGGGTTTAGTTAGTTAATTGTTTGTAAATTTTAAGTATCATGCAATGGTATATTATAAAAAAAATAGTAAAGTGAAGTTTAGATGTAAAAGTAGAGATGATGAGTAGGCAGAGAAGAAAGAGAATGATGTATAGATTGGAAATTTGAACAAGGATGGCCACCCCAATATAGAGTACATTTCATTAACTTAAATTAAGTACGACAGAGGAAAAGGCGATGTATGTAAGATGTCTGCAGAAGCTTGTCATTATGCAGCGTGGAATACGAGGTGCGTGATGTTGCTCAGAGTGAAATACTGCGAAGAGAGGTAAGAAAGCTGCGAATAAGAGGGGAGAGGGGCTAAGAAGGTTTGTTTTGATAAAGTTTAGCTAGCTTGCCAATTTGCATGACATCAATCAACGTTACAAACTAAATGGAGCTGAAATTTGCAAAAGCGAAAACCGACATAATAAAGCTTATACGTGGATCAGCCAGAAGCACATCTCTAAATTACCTCACCTGCGCCAAAAATGACGGTAGTGAGAAGCCTTTTTTTTTTTTTCTTTCACAAGGTCCAAGCCTCCTCAGTGCCCCCTTGCTGCGACTTGTTTGATCTAGATGCACCAGCAGCACTATGTAGGTCCAAGTATAACTAAGTGCTTACCACATAATGATCTCCTCCTCTCTCCTGTGATCCACGTCGTACCCTTTGCAGTTTTTAAGTTTGACATGTAGCGCCATTTTCTCTCCTGCTATGCAAACGGAAAAAAAGGAAAAAATATTATGGCAATCAAGACACCCCTCTACAAACGCTTCTACTTGGTCCACACTTTGAAGAAAACTCTTTCCGCTTTGGCACTCACCTCAAACTTATCATCTCGCATGGACAAAATCTTAGATCGCCATACGCCGAGCGCTAATTACTCCCTTTAAGCACATTCTTCTCCAAATCCAACTGTCAGGATAATTTAGTGCAAAGCTTAATCATGCATGGCCATGCATTGCCCTATCTCCCCACAATTTCCCTGCTGCGAATCATTTATTTTCAGGGACTTTTTCTGTATTTCTGGCATCTTTCTTCTATCCTGGCTCTTAGGGGATAAGAAAAATAAAAGCTGGGGTTCAACGTCTTTTGTACTGTTAGTTTGGTTTTTCTTATTTCAGTATTACTATCATATTTATTCAAGCTATTCTATTATTAGTCTCAGTTTGTTAGAGGTTTGGAATCTTAATTTTTTTTTTTTTTTTTTTTCATTTTTTTTTTCCCTTAGTCTTGCGTTCACTATCTGATCCGTTTTCAGAGAACCCTGATATAGATTGTTAACCCATTTTGACTTGGCTATACAATAATGTCAACAATAGTCATCGGCGGACCATCGGCAACTTCCAGCACAGGGGGGTCAAGGATGCCGCCCTCGTCATCCACTCCGAGCCCTCCCAGTACAAGTACCAGCAACCTGGAGTCATTTGTTGGCAACGCATCATCCACGGTGCTCTTCTTTTTGGCCCTTGCTGTAGGGGTGATCATCGCTTTGTTGTTTGTGTTTTTCTCCATAAGGTATTTTATCAGACTGAAGTATGGCCTCCATATCTATCCAATATCACACCGGAGCATTATATTGGCGTCTCCTTCCAACATGCCGAGGCCTCCAGCGCAATCTTATTTCTCTGAAAATGACCTCCAGGACCAGCTTGCATACATTAGGGAGCATATGTTCAATAGAGGAGAAAGCTTGGAACGGACGATCCAGGGAAGAAGACGTAGACGGAGAAGAAGAAATCGTTACTCCAGAATGAAGAAGTTGACCGAAGACCAAGTTGAGCTCCTTTTCCCAAAGCAAACATACCATAAGTGGTTGAATGGTGGTCAAATAGAGGATCAGGAGAATAGAGCCGGTGTGCTACAGGAGGAGGCAGTATCATTAGGCACTAAGATCGACGAAAACAGCGTTGAAAATGAAGACGATGAAAACTTATCTGGAGGTAATGGAATAGTGGAAATATCGGAAGACGTTATGGAAATGGATGATTATGAGGATTTGAGACCAACCACTACTTCAAAGAAGGTAGTGAAATCTTCATCCAACTCTATTTATCACCCTGATCCTGATATCGATAGCCGTGGGCAGCCGTACACGGAGGAGAACGGGATTGAGCTTTGCGAAGTAGGGACTTCATCTTCCCATACAACATCCAATGCTGCCAAAGTAACACCCATTGCATGTGAAACCGATTTGCATTTCACTTCTGGTTCCTGTGCTATTTGCCTTGATCTACTCGAGGACGATAGCGACGTTAGAGGTTTAATCTGTGGGCATGTTTTCCATGCAGAATGCTTGGATCCATGGCTCACCAGGCGTAGAGCATGCTGTCCAATGTGTAAAAGAGACTATTTTTACAAAGATGAAAATAATAACAGTCTCAACCGCAGTACTGACATTACGGAGCAGAATAGAGAACAGGTAAACGACGAAGAGCACGCAGATCAAGAACAGAATGGCCAAGATGATACTACTATGGACAACGGGTTGACGGATATGGATAGCCTTGACTTGGAAGTGTTGAGAAATGACCCTACCCTTCGGGCAATGGTCCAAGACTTGGTCCCAATTCAAGAGAGAGTACGGATGATTTTACGGAACCCTGACTTCCCAGCACACCAGATCGAGGAAGAAGCAAGAGCATTAGCTAATAAAAAGTTTTCAAATGTTTTCAAAAAGTTCTTTTGGATGTTGATGGGGGTGTCATGGGATAACATTTACAATTGGGCGGTGATACAGATTTACAGGAAAAGGGTGTCCGAAAGAAATGCAAATATACAAGCAATTCGACCAGAAGCCCAAGCCGAAACTGAAACTGAGAATGATGCAGGAAATCAAACAGAGGCTGGTCAAGTTAGACTGACTGGTACCTCTTCAGCTGAAGAATCACGGGACATCGTAGAACAAAGAGTTTAAGTAGTTAATAGGAATAAAAACTGGACTAGATGGTTTAAAGTCGATGGAAAAAAACTGCTGCACTCTAAATTTCAATCTTAGAAATTGGTGCTGTCAAATTTAAGAAGTAAACCTACACTCTATATTTTTAATCTATGAGAAAGAAGAGCCCATAGAGAATACAGAAATTACGGAATTGACAGTGAAATCACTCTCAGCGGTATCAGATCAGCTATTTCAAGTACTTCTTAATGCTCTTGTCTTCAACTCTTCCACCTTTCCACAAGCTCTTGATCTATGCTCTTACGTGCGCGCACCGAAAAATTCCTCTAGAAAAAATCAAATCAAAAAAAAAATTTAAAGGCATCTGCTACAGTCCGTTTAACTTACACCCTCCCCACACACAAGTACCGGCAGTTGCTCTTAAAGACATCTGTTTTCATACAAAGTAAAGGACTTATTCACTATGGGTATGTATATGAACCAAAGAAGAATAAAATCGGACATAGTCTTTACAGGACGCGTACCAATTTAGACTTGACCTTCAATTGAAAAAATTTTTAATTTTTTTTTTTTTTTTTTTTGGCTTGCATGAATTTTTCAGATTTTTCATTTTGGCTAGCGTAGACAAGATGTCTGACAGGGGAACTTCAGTAGCCATTGAAGCCACTTTTTTGTTAGTTTTCATTTGTCTTCGGTCTTCAGAGTACTAACAATGTTCAGCTCCAAAGAAAAACATCAAGATGGACTTAGGTTCGTTCCTTGCCGATGATACTCTCGGAGGTTCATGGGCTGATGAGGACGTTGATATGTCATCCATTGGAGTTCCAATGACCACCGCTGCACCAATTTCCAACAGAAGATTGGCCGAAACTAGTGGTTTCAACAGAGACTCTGGATTTGGAGCCGAACCAAGACGTGAGCAACGTGAAAGGCAAGAATTCCCCATTCCAGACCACCCACCATTCAGAGCTAGAGTTGGTAACTTAGCATGGGAAGCCAATGAAGACAGTTTGGTTGAATTTTTTGAAATCAAGTTGGGTTCTCAAGGAATCGTATCTGACGTCAAGTTACCAGTTGATAACCAAACCGGTAGATTAAGAGGATTCGGATTCTTGACCTTCGACTCCAGAAACAACTTAGAAGATGCTTTAAACTTGAGCTTCTCTGATTTCAACGGTAGAAAGATTTATGTAGATGTAGCAGCTCCAGAAAAGCAAGACGTTTTTGAGATGGACTGGAGAGGAGGAAGAGGACCTTTGAGCGGTGGTAGAGGTGGTGATAGAGGTGACAGAGGTGACAGACCTCCAAGAAGAGAAGAGCCAGACTTGGATTGGGGCTCAGCCAGAGGTTCAGGAGTGTTACCACCAAGAGAAGGTAGTAACAGAGGTGACAGAGGCGACAGAGGTGAAAGAGGCCCAAGAAGAGAAGAACAGCAATTGGATTGGGGTAGTGCAAGAGGTAGTGGAACCTTACCACCTAGAGAACACAGCAACAGAGAAAGATCAGAGAGACCTCCTAGAAAGGAAGAACCTCAATTGGACTGGGGATCGGCTAGAGGCTCAGGCGTATTACCACCAAGAGAAAACAGTAACAGAGGAGCAGGAGAAAGAACCAGACCTAAGAAGCAAGAGCCAGAATTAGACTGGGGTACTGCTAGAGGAAGTGGAACTTTACCACCAAGAGAAAGATCGAATAGACAACAACAGCATCAACAGCAGAAGCCCGAAGCTGACAACTTGGAATGGAAGAGAGGTCAACCTTTAGCTGCTCGTGCTAAGCCTTCGAAGAAGACTACCAATGAGGATAAGAAAGACCAACCAAAGCCTCAAAAGTCCTCCTTCAACGTCTTAGCTGTTGACGATTCTGACGATGATGAAGAAGAACAAGAAGAAGAAGAACAGAAAGAAAAGGTCGACGTTGAGCAAACCTTGGAAAAGGCTACTGCTGAGTTATCCATTGAACCTGAATCCAAGGATTCTGGCGACTGGGAAGTTGCAAAAAAGTAAAGCAGAAATTGCAAGCATGAAAAAGAAAATATAAAAGCATAAGGAGTTGCTCATGTGTGAAACCGTGTATTATAAACGTTTCTCAATCTCTTGCTCTGATTTTCTTAGGAGATTAAAATTAATTTTGTATTTTGAGAAATAAAAAAAAAAGAAGTAACTGACAAGTGTAGTAGTGGCGGGGTCGAGTGACAGAGTCGGGCACTCATTCAGAACCTTAGCACTCTTTTTACCAGAGTAACTCTTCATAGGGTGTCTCTTGTAAGCCTTGAAAGCCCTCTGGTCCAGCAGCAATTGGTTCATACTGCATATAACACCACGGATTTCAATATAGCGTGCGCGAAAAAGAGCACCAAATATCAATCCTATTCTTGTTAGACCTTCCAATTAATCATCTCTTTTCTTCAACCTCTGACCCAATATCATGTCAAGCGAGCCAGCAGAGCAACCTGGAAATGATGTTTATCTTATAAATAAAAATTGTAAGTATAAAAAGAGGAAAAAAAGTCAATAAAAACCATAATTTCATGTTCTATTTGCTAACTAATTTTATAGACAAATACACCAAGTCTAGCCCCAATCCTTTGGACAATTTGTTGTCGTTATATGGGTTGGAAAACATCACCAAATCCGTAGCAAGAGTGAACCCCGATGGTTCTAAAGGAGTGAAGGTGAGAAAATCATACAAAAACCATATACAGGACTTACCAGGGAAGCACCAAGTACCTAATAGTAAGCCAGTACCCATGGCCATTCTAGATCCTAATTTGGGACAGACTCCGTGCATAGTAAAGCAGTTAGACCCCAAATTGCTCGAGCAAGCATTAAAATTTGAGAAAACTTCACTCAATGGAATTCCCGGATTCAATACCGCTGATTTGGCAATCAATGACCAACAGGTGTTGATGAGAGGCGATGATATGTCAGAAACTGATGAATTTGGAAATAAGAAGAACAAGCGGAAGAAGAAGGTGCAGGCGAATGGGAGTGGAGTCAAGAGACAGCATATATGACAAGAGTGATAAAGAAAGAAATCATGAAAGTGATAAAACAAAAATCCTCTTTAACACAGTTCTTCAATTCATTAATAGACATACAGCGATCCTCAGTGGGAGCCTGATTAAAGTGGGTACTAGATACCCTTCTTCTTCTTTTTTTTTTTTAATTTTTTAATTTTTATTAATTATAAATGCATATATTATTTACATTGCTGTCATTATTCTATAAGTATATTATTAGCTTGCGGAACCTTGGAGTTCAGCTGTTTTGGTGAACTCCACATATCTCTTGACCGGGCGAAGCGGTCTACGAATTATATCTCTGCCTTTCTTTCTTCTTGACCTAAGTTTATGCTTAAGTAACCTCCCACTATGACTTAGTAAGGTTTTGATTGCCGTTTTCTTAACCATCAAGGTAATGTCAAGAGCCGAGACTACTTGAGATTGAATTTGAAAAACGGGAAATGTTAAAACGAAGTTCTCCACGTTCAACATCCTCTTGTACCCATTGGAGCATTTGATAGATATCAGTACCGACGTACTTTCTATGTTGAAATTTCCTATACTCATGAACTTCTTCGCTCTTGAAACCATTTCGTCGACATCATCTTGGTACTTCTCGCCTGCCGACAAACCGAAGTCATTGGACGAAGAATCATATGTTTTAGATCTGTTAGATAGTACCATACCAGACCCAGACCCAGACCCGGACCCAGAACCGGAACCAGAACCAGAGCCGGAACCAGAATTAGACGGAGTTTTTGAAGGCTCGCTCCAGTTATAGATGTTCTCGCCGTCATGAGACCTCATGTCGACTGCTTCCTCCCTGGTGAGAGAGTCCTTCGAGCTATTGTGACGACTGAAAAACCCAATGGAATTTTCATAGAGACTGGTCAATTCAGATTCACTATCTGCCTCCGCATCAGTGTCGCTTTGGTCTTCCGAGGAGTTCTTGTTATTCTTGTTCCCATTCTTCAATAATGGGCTATCATTGATTTCATCGGATTGAAAAATATACTTCATGAGTACTTCACCAGTTATATCGTCCATCTTAATTTCCAAAGGCATTGTCTTAACCACAAAATTTTCGATAAATTTAATTCCTCCAACTTCCCTATTCATTTTCCAATCCACAGTTACTATATCACCCTTTGTTCTTGATTGCTTCAATGGTCCAAACAATTGGGGATACTTTGCAGTTTTCAATAAATTAAAAATCTGCATCATATGGATCTCAATCTTATTTGAATTAGATCCATCTTCATTTATGGTTCTCTTACATCTACCTCTTGCCATTGCAACATCCAATATAGGAGTCCTATCATCTTGAAGTAGATGGAAAATAACTTGATCGGAGCCAACTATCCACTTAGCTGCCGCCGTCGAAGAACTATCGCTAGAGGTTCGAATATCTCCCGATAAAATAGAATGTAACATAAAATATATCTCAATTGCAGTTTGATTCTTTTCTTGGTTAAGCATTAAGTAATTGTTTAAGTTTTCATTGTCCAATACGTGTTGCCTAAATTGATAGTTGTTCGACAACTTCTGAACCAATCTATAATATTTATGGAGGTTAATTAACCTTGAATTTAAAGCATTTAAGTCTTGGAAATCGATGGAAAACCTCAACTTCTCCAATTTCTCGGATAAGTGCTCATTTCTGGGTTCAGTATAAAGTAGTAACGAGGTGACAATTGAGTATAACGTAGCATATTGCTTAGCAGTTGAAGTCACAGTCAATTTAGGAACATCGATCAGTAACCTCGTATTGACGCTGGATTTTTGATGTTTCCAACTCTCAGTCATTTCACTTTTACTCTTAGTACTGGCAGCATCATTGTCATTCTCGTTCTCATTCTCAACCTCGTCTATATTCTCCTCTGATGTATCATCATCTTGCTTTTCTCCTGCATCATCATCTCCTTTTCCTAATGGCTTAATCCTCTCATAGATCACCATTGACGAAATCTTTTCAACAAGTAAGTTATCCTTGCCAGCCAAATATCCATTTTTACAAATTTCTATTCCGAGCCACGGTGGCCAGTTATCCTTAGACCCATATGGCAGCTTAGTCAAAATTGAATTATCAGTCTTGATTTCATCTTTATCTAACATAAAGACGTTAGCATCTTTCATTAATATTCCAAACCTCTCCTCTAATGTATTGAAGTTTTCAACCACCAAATTGCTCAGTTCCACCACAGATACAATTTTAGCCTCAATCTCGGGGGCAGTTATCAACAACACAGAATCCGGCGTTTCGGGACTTTGTAATTGAATCTGAGGAGATATCACTTCTATCAAGTAATCTTCGGTAATTGTTTTGCTACTTCCATCTATTTGTCTCAAAATGTTATCAAATCTCTTCAACCGGTTCTCTGAGTTATCCTTGGAAACCAAATCAGATTTTGGGAATGACTTTCCTTCCTTGAGCTCCTTTTTGGTGTTCGACAATTCTGTTATTATTGTAGACCAATCATTGGAATTCATATTATCGGCTCTCTTTTCAATAATATCTTGAAGAGTTGATATTGCTTCGTAGCTCAAGTAGTGACTGATTGCACTTCTCCACTGAACAGACAGTATATATTTAAGAAGAAGATTTCTATTGTCCACATTCCATTTCAACAACATGCTGATTAGTAAAAATCTGTTGTGGAAAGATTTCAAAGCTTCAGATTTGTCTTCATTACTCTCTTGCTCACAATCCCACCATAGTTTATCTTCATCTTCATACCTACTTCTTGGAGAAAGACTTGGTTCAGCGTTAGATGCATGATCATCTGTCTTTGACGGCATATCGCTCGTCAAATTAGTATTAATATTAGTAGTCGTATATCTGGACTCATGGCCTTCATATTCTTTAATATTACTCTTCAAGGAGTCAATCCTCCTTCTTAAGTCCTTGACTGGTTTTCCTTCCTTTGTTTTATTTTTCAACTCCAGCTTCAATACTCCAATTCTATCCTTGTAGAGATCAAGTAGTGAGGCAAACATGTTGTGTGAATATAATTCGCATTCATGATTATTTTCCAATCCTAATTGAACATCCTCTTCTTCCCTGCTCTCATCAGAATCTTCCTCTGTACTTTCAGCGTCTTTTTTCCCTACATCAGTCTTCTTACTAGTGTCTCTCATATACGAGAAGCACTCAATGAAACTCAAAGGATAAACCTTCACTATTCTTTTACTGTGGCCCAAGGAAGGTATGAATACCTCCTCATAGTCATCAATGTCAAACCAACTAACATCGCCATTGTAGGATATAAACTTTGAATGCACATCCTTATTGTCCTCGTGTGTAGTAACTCCCTTGTGCTGATGATCATATATATCTTGCTGAAACACCCCGTATACTGTTCTCAAGTCAATGCCTGTCAAATGAGATTGACCAATGTTGAAGTTCATCTTCTTAGTTTTCTTTCTACCCTTCAAACCTTCATGTACTAAATATTTTGTTTCCTTTCTTTGATGTAAATCAAGGATAAAGTCTTCCATTTTAGCCCTTATACCGATACACTCTATCTTTTCATCCTCTGTATCAACGTTTTCATCTCGGTATATATGTGATATGAATACAGATTTAAATTTAAACAAAAACTTATTTGTAGTTAAATGCTGAGAGAATTTTTTACCCTCTTTCATTTCCCCAAACAAGGGACCAGTTCTAATAGGTAACATCATATTACCTGCAAATAAAACCCACCATGCGAAAAGTTGTTTGAATACCCCTGGACTCAAGTGGATGGAATTATTACAATTTTCCTTGTTTGACGTTAAAGAAATTGCCATGTGTATGTAATCACTTCTAAAGCCCCTATAGGAATCATGACCTTCACTCGTATACTTAGGATTGAACAATTCAACCTCATAATGAGGTTTTGAATTGTAAGTTTTACAGCCTTTATGATTGATATCATCCCTTTGTAAAAGAAATCCAACTTTGAAGTTAACTCCTCCATTCAATTTGAGCACAATTTTTTCAACAACTTCTCTATTCAACTTAGCCGGATCATAAATATCATCATTTATAGTATCTCCTACCGGAATATCATCCAAATAGTACGCAAACGTCGAAGAGATGAAGTTCTTTGCGGCTGGAAGGTACGTCGACTTTGAGCTTTGTCTTGTCCAGCACAATAGAGGTGAAGCCAAATAATTAGGCACAAAGAAGTATACTTTGTCTGCTATAATTTCAAAGAACAGGTTCGGGTCATCATGCTCATTGATATTCCATTCTACTGAATCTTTAAAACCAAGAACAAAACCCGAAGATGTTCCAAATAAGTCGTAAGGGTCTCTTGATCCCTTGATCGCAATTTGCAAATCACCTTTATCTGCCACTTTAATTTTGAAGTTACCGTGTATAATTAGCCGGAGTTTGTCCCAAGTGCCTAACTTATCCAGAGGATCAACAGGTGGTTTAGAAAATTGATCAAAGTTCATGATAGTTTGTTGCAAGGCAAACTGATAGGATTGGCCCCAAACGAATCTGGTCGAGTATTCCGATTGAAATTCGAATCTTATATCTGAATAAAGTTTTACAGTGGATAATGATTTTTGGATAACCAATTGATGCACACCAAGAGCGTCTGTTCCGTGCTTATGAAGAGATTCGAATCCATGAATCAAAGGAATAACTAGCTCTCTAATATTCTCCTTCGATGTCACCAAATTTTCAGATATTATCAAATGGCCAGCCATAATTAAACTTGGTGACTTATCACGATTTACGGGAACATGAAGTAATGGCAATGGGTAATCTCTCAAGTGTAATCTTAGCTCCCCAACTTCTAGTTCAAGATAAGTTGGAAGCATAAGTGAATATATTGTATCCTTGGGAACTTGCTGACCGATCTTGAAAATAAAGTCGGAGAGGTGTTCCAAGTCAAATTTCGGAGACCGAAGCATCAAATTGATGTTTTCTATTATGATAGAAAATAAAGGAGCTCGAGACAGGTAGGCCACGATTCCTTCGTTCAATTTCTTTGGTATAAATGCTTCACTACCAAATAAATACTTCTTATTCCGCAAAATTTCCTCATTAAGCATCGCCCTATATACTTTAACTTTTCTAATCCAGGACCTAGATATCTCTTTTTCAAGTAATGAAAGCTTAAAAGAGTACTCCTCCTTGGATAAAGTTGAGTCATCCACATGCTTTTCAAATAGAAAATATTCTTCAAGTCTTTTCCTCTGTTCAACCAATCCTACTTGATATATCATAGATAATTCACTTTCAAACGGATCATCCTCCATATTAAAACATATCTTTTTACTCTTCAAACGAATTGAAGGGACTTTCAATGCTTTAGACTCGTTTGGCAAAACTATTTGGGAATTTTCATGTACATTATCTTTCATTGATTTTATGAGGTGTTTCAACGTTTTTATGGTAATCGATAAATTATCAAACAAATGGTATACAACAAATTGATGACTTTGTATAGCCCTTATTGTGTCACATTCTAGTTCAATGAGTACAGTTTCGGATGAGGTATCTTTGAGTTTCTTAGGGTCAAAGGTAACGGCAATAGAATCCACAACTAGCACTCTTGTCCACATGTTAGTTAAAGTAGGTGAGTCAACTAAAACTCTTATCAACTTAGATTTCACAGAAATGAATCCGTTGACAACATTTAAATTTAAGCTGAAGAGCTGCAATTTCATATCGAAATCATCACTAAGCAGCACTTTCACATCAATGCAAGTAATAGTGGATTCTACTGTTATGGCTTCTAAGAATAACTGACCCTTCGAAGCTCTCTCTGACTTTAATTTCCTTTCTCCTGTTTCTATATCAGCTGCTTTGGAATTGTCTCTTTTCAACCTTTCCTTGATTTGTCGTATGGGCTTGCCAATAAATTCTCTGATAAGATAGACACAACCAAGGAGAACAAAAATGTCATAAATATTATACTCAATCTTGATGTTTTCAATTGATTTTTGCACTGTCATATAATCCTTACTTCCTGGAATATTTTTTGCCAGTAGTGCAATGTCGATAACAGGAATAGAAAGGAAAGAACTAGTCTCATCGATAGAATGCACAATATTTACATCTAAATTGGTAGTTTTTATCAGTACCCCCCAGAGCGACACACATGATTTAGTGTTAACACTGGTGGTGTTATTAAACGCCATGCTCAGAGATCTACGAGCAAGGACTACAGCCTGAGGTCCCCTAGATTTAACATTATAATCTTGGTTTACAACTTGATTGGTTAATACAATTGAAAAACTCTCCAAGGAGATTTGGGTTTTCCTTAGTTGATTGTTCTTACCAATAAAGTCATTTAAATTTGTTGTAACGTCACTTAAATGCTCCGGCAATATGAACAAAGAACGAGAGCCTATTCTGACCAATACATTGGTTGTATAAATGCTAACTTCAAGAAGCCAAAATGGAAGCCTGGTAAACAATTGATTCTGACTATTCTTCTCCATCGGAATCCCGAAATTCTTTTTCTTCAATCTCTCATGCAATATCTGTCTATTTAAGTTCAAGTTTAGTAGCCCCTTGGATATATCAGTATCTATCATGAGTGCAACATCCCTTAATAGATTGCTAATTCCGCAGAGTACATCCAAATCTCCTAAATCAATTGTCAATTCTTCCAATTTGACATTAGGTTTGATCTTGAAATTTTTGAAAACATCCAATCGAATATCAAGAGATTTGATTCCAAATATTTCACAGCGGATATCGTTCTTTGTCGACTCCTTTACAGTTGCCTTCTCCACATATTCTATTGCCGGGTGTAAAAAGTTGCAATTCACATCATACTCTCTATTTGAAGTAGTAATAATGTGAATGTTAAGAAATGAATACAGGAAATCTAACAATTTAACCGATTCCTTTGATTTATTATGCCTGATGATGAATCTAGGTTGTTCTAATGTCATTTTAAATTCCAATTTTGGGTATGTGTCATGTAGTAACTTTAATACCCGTTTCTTAATCGATGAAGTCTTAGGTTCATCAGAGGAGTTGTTTTCCACGTTGTAAGTAAGGTCTTCTGGATTTGAGTTTGTTTTAGCCACCCTTCTTTTTTTCAATAACAGAATATATTTGTAAAACATCACGATATTGTAAATGATCGAGGTCAATTGTTCAGTTTCCAAATCGAGTATGGGACTGCTAGTTGATGTGAAAAGTTCAATTACACAGTTTTTGAAGCCATCTCCTCTAGCAAGGTGGTCTAAAAAGTTAGACTTGAGGGTGAAGCCAAACAACGGGATATTCATAATTTCATCCACGTTCTTAACCACCTTATCCAGACCTTCTAAAGGTAGCAAGTTTGTATAGTTTATAGTGAAGAGTTGTACCGCGAAAGTGATGTGAAAGGGGGTATCTTTCACAGGACTAAACAACACTTGAAACCCTGGAGACTCATTGTTCAACCTCAGATAGTTTATCGAGATGGATTTAATTTTGAGTTCCAAGGTCAAGTTTGGTTCGGAGTGGTGTTCCACATAGTTTTCTATCGAATCATCTTTTCTGGAGTCGATCAAGGGGATTTCATCCAACGAAGTATTCTCTACATGGAAAGCAACTTCATCGATAGATCGATAAAGCCTCTTGTGAATCCTTTGCAATTTTTCTACAAGTTCCGCATCCGATGAAAGATTGTCATTGGATTTCTTGGACATTGAGTTCTTTGCTTGTCGCTGTTGTCTTTCGTTGCTTACAAGGTATGGGTTAAGTCTTTTTAACAAATGGAATACTCTGATTTTCAAGTGATTTGTAAACACTTTGGTTTTGATATTATTCAATAAACCCGTTGATAGATTTAATTGAAAGTAAACCTCTAGCTTTACTGTATCAATAGTAACTGGGTACGGATTTTCCGTATGGGGTTTCATCTCCATATCAGTGTCCCCAAGTGGCCCACTAGTTACATTGTTGAAGATCACTTGATAAGAGAATTTTATAGTCTCATTATGTCTGTCCGATGGTCTTGACCTCAAATTCAACCTAATATAGTCAAAATTCAGGAGGCCATTATTTTGCTGGTCGTGGATCTGGACGTTTCTCACTTCAATGTCCAAGTGAGGAAGTCTTCGTAAGATCAACTTGGCAATAAACCGAACAAGGGCATTCTTTGGTAAAACTTTTAGACTATCGGTTGCATCCTCTTTGTCATGGCCACTTGCTTCTTTCCCCAGTTTTTTACTCGATGTCGTACGGTTTTCATGATTTTTTAAGGTGGTGGTCTTCTTAATCACTACATCGAAATCTTCAATAATTAGCCTTCTCGCATTACCCCATAGTGTGAGTCGGATTCTACCCACAGAGATGCCTATCCTTGAAGTGTTGAATGTTACATTTCCGAGCAGAATACTACTGTATATCAACACCGTCCGGAGATGGAAGCCCGTAAGCAAATAGACTATATACCACCATGATATCCACAGTATTGCAAGAATCGCTGCATACTTCAAAATCTCCTCTAGTCGCAACATGCACAAAAATTTATATTAAGAGTGTAAAGGCAATATCTTGAAGCAATTGGGTGGTGCGAAAATACAGTACTAAATATGAAACGAAGAATTGATGAAAGGTCAGTGCGCGATTATATACGTAGCGAGATATCCAGCAGGAAAAGCTATTGTTGTTTTGTTCCGTCGACTCACTGCTGTAGCCATAGTAGATTGCTTTCTTGCCCCATCTGCTTTGGGAGCCATGAGCCGCTAGTTTATATACAGGATGACAACATGCAGCTTGACGGAGTTGCGCAAATAGAGAAGCATTAAAAATAGAGTGATAGTCGAAAAAAAAAAAAAAAAAGAATCGAAGCTGGCCCATCGCTTTTAATGCAGGAAAGTATGGAGAAGGATACAGAACAATGCTCTAGTAATAGAACAACGAATTGGGTCTAAACAAAGAAGCTCTACTGCTGTTAAGTATGTTGCCAATAGTATATGCCTGTTTCCAACATAAAAACCCCTCACCTAGTCCTTGGCGATCCCTACCATACCTAATTTAAAGTTTGTCTCATATATTTTTTCTATTCTGAATTAGTGATTTTAGATGTATCGGCAACTGCTGAAAGAATACACCGTGCAGAATCTTCTTCGCGGCCCCTCTTCGTTAGGCGGGCCAGACGACGCTTATCTTGCAACAAATCCTGCGCGGAGTGAGAACGGTCCACGTGATACTGTATTTAGGGTTGTAACCCTCATGTCACCTGACCATTACGACGGCCGGAACATTTTCAAATTATAGCACAAAGACACCCGCTTTAGTCCAAAATGTACTGCATGTTCGTCCCCTGTGTGCACTCTGGTGTCCAGTCGTGCAGCGACCCAGCAAATGCCTCCCATCCGCTCACTGTGCGAGGAACTTTCCCTTTACAAAAAAAGTGAAAATTTTTAAAGGTAGCTATCATTTGAATAGTAGTACACAGATTATCAAAGAGTATGTAATAGGACGTAGTATAGTAGGAGATATGTTTGAATACTTGAGGACAGTAGAACGAAGAGAAATAACAAGATATAATGATACCTGAATGGCAACCGTGTACCCCCCCCCCTAAGCGGTGTAGGGCATCTCGTGGAAAAGTTCAATGCGAATGAAAAATTAGCCAAGTGATCAATAAAATATGAACATAATAATCAAGAAACTAGCTGGCTCTTAAACGAATAGACATAGAATATCTATGTTATACAGCCTTACAACAGTGTATTAAGTAAGAATGGATGAGATCCAACGTCGAATTTATGCTTCCACTTTCTGCCAATGGAGCTGCTGCTACTTTCAGCAGCAGGGCATAGACTGTCGCCGGTCCTTCGCACAGTTGAAGAATTTTTCACTCAAAAAAGCAGAACCACCACAACACACAATTTTTGCACTTGATCTTCATTCTCGAATCGTAAACTACTGACCCCCTTGTATCGATACAACCTTACTAGTACAGTCAACAATAACGGAATTTTTTTTTTCTTTCCTTTTTTGTATTCATTTTACTAACATCTCTCTAGTGGCTGCCTCATTACCACACCCAAAGATTGTCAAGAAGCACACCAAGAAGTTCAAGAGACATCACTCTGACAGATACCACCGTGTTGGTGAATCATGGAGAAAGCAAAAGGGTATTGACTCTTGTGTCAGAAGAAGATTCAGAGGTACCATTTCTCAACCAAACATTGGTTACGGTTCCAACAAGAAGACCAAGTACATGATGCCATCTGGCCACAAGGCTTACTTGGTCAAGAACGTTAAGGACTTGGATGTTTTATTATTACACACCAAGACTTACGCTGCTGAAATTGCTCACAACATTTCTGCTAAGAACAGAGTTGAAATTGTTGCCAAGGCTAAGAAGTTAGGTCTTAAGGTTACCAACCCTAAGGGTAGAGTTGCTTTAGAAGCTTAAATAGTATTTGGGTTAGTCATAGTTTCTTATCTTAATAAAAAAAAGAATTGTATTTTGTGCACAACTAGTTGACAAGTTGGAGAGATTTGTAGAAGTGTTTGGTTCTAAAATGGTGGAGTAATGAAAATTTGAGATATATCAGAAAGACGAGGAATAAATATGGGAGAACTGCTTGAAGACTTCTAAATCGCTAAGACTGGCGTCTTTCAGCTTTCTTCTGTTCTTTTCTGTTACTCTCTCTCATTTTCTTTCAGTACAGTATTCATCGATTCATTCTCCGAAAATAATAGAAAACTACACCCTAGAATTAATTGGATTTTATAAAGGTCTCTAATAGTACCCTATTAATATTATAAGTCTCTACTAATACAGTTGTTGCTTTTGTATTTTTTTTTCTTTGCTTTTATCTTTCCTTCCTTTTGTCCTGACTCTTGGACAAATACCCACACTCAGCCTTAAATTCTCCGGGATAACGACCCACACACCGCCAACTGGGCTGTGTCAAGATGGTGGTGCTTCTTGATTCTGTATCCGAGGTCACAGTTCCCGTTGGAATCAAATTGCAAATCGGTCACTGACTTCAACTTCTTCTTTTGCAACAGCAATGGTAGCTTGGCAGGTGCAATTTCTTCTTCGTCTTCTTGATGGGTATCTAAACCTTCAACTGGTGTCGGTAAATTCTCAGGTATACGATCACCTATAGATTCACGTTTAGGGCGAATAATGCTACCGGTGTCATCGTCTTCTTCATCATTCTCATCAGCTGGGAGTTCTCCTTCAGCAACTCCTTCCCTGTTGGTTGGTTCAATCTCGGGGAACTTCTCCTTTGCTTCCTCTTCCTGAATTACCGCTGGAATACCTGCACCTGCTGATATTGGTGGTGCACTAAAGTCCAACATAGACTTAACCTTGGGTATAAGAGACTCAGCCGACGACGAAGCTTTCTTAGTAGACGAAGGAGTGTGGGCTGAGTTAGTGGCAATATTCAATGGAGCATTGGTCAATGACGAATTCGAATGGACAGAGGCATTATCATCGCCCTCGCTAGGAGTATGCAACAGCTGTTGTGCTTGAGCTTGTAACTCCTTCTGCTGTTGAGGTGTAGTCAAGTCTAACATGCTCCGCACAGGGGTGTGAGAACCATCGTCATGCGAAGCATGATGCAGATGGCCGGTGAAAGTGTTCTTTCTGGAAGGAGCCTGCGAGTTTGCAGTAGAGGAGTAGCCAGAGGATCCCCCGAAGCTTGCCGTTTGTAATACAAAGGGGTCAATATCTTGGTCTTCACTCTCGTATATACACATCTCCAATCCAATAAACCAAGAATCCTTGAATAAATCGTCGATAGTGTATCTATTATTAACACTTGGATCACACAACTTCCAAGCCACTCTCGAGGCACCCGTCGAGTTGAACTGAGCCGCCCACTTGAATTCAGATCCTGGCCCCTTTCCAGGCTCCTTGCCATTCTTGAAAGTAGGGTGATTCAGGCTGAATCTCTCGTGACTAAACTTGTAATCTCTATAGCCATGGTCAGCGACATTGGCTTGGGAGAATGGAACTCCACTGTAAACTATACAGAACAATAACATCCCCAAAGACCAGCAGTCCATCTTAAATGGATTGTAGGCCCAGTTCTTAACCTCGTGCAGGCTCAACTCTTTCAATTTCATCACTTCTGGTGGAGAGTAAGGAGGAGATCCGACGTATGAGTGACATTGCACCACTTCCGAGCTGAAATCCCCAGGGACCGTGTGTCCATACTCACTGACACCGAAATCACAAATCTTGGCCAATCCGTTGGAATCTATCAAGATGTTCTCAGGCTTTAAATCTCTATGCACTATATCGGTTTCGTGGATAAACTTTAACCCATGGGCAATTTGCTTGAAAATACAAAATTTTTCAGCGAGGGAGACTCTCTTCCAGCCGGGCTTGACAATGGTGTTGAATAAGTCCCCTCCTTGGCAGAATTCCAAAACAAACCCCCAACCTCTGGTTAAATTGGTTTGGGATTGGATCTTGACTATCGCTAAAGTATCAACAATGTGCCTGCATTTGGCCAACTTCTTGGACAAGATAAATTCCTTGCTGGCTCTCTTGTAGAACTCTTCATCTGTTTCCTTGCTCAAGAGAGAAAACTTCTTCAAGGCGTAAACCTGTTTCTTGTGGCCAGTGACATTGATAAGCATAACATCGGCAGATCCTCCAAACCCTAACTTGGAATTGGTCAAGTCGAATTCGAAGTCGTCCAATAGATTGACATGATCTTGTTGTAACTCCTTAGGGAGGAGTTCATTGGGATCCTTGATAGGGTTGCTCAAAACACGTTGTCCGTCTGCTGTACCTGCCATGTAAAACGAAGTATGTTTAGGAGTGTCCAGAGGCGTCTTGTTTATTCCAAAGGGATTGTATTTTATTTTGTCTGGACCAGAGCCGGCACTTGGTGGTCCTGGAAGCTTACTTGAGTTGTTGGCAAACGCAGTGTTCAAATTCAACTTGCTGTGACTGTTGTTTGTGGGTAAGCCGCCACCACTTGAGGTAGGACTACCGTTGTTTGCAGCATTTTGATTTCGTATCAGATTTTTGTGGGAAATGTGCTGAATGTGGGCCAAAGTTTCGGCCTTGGTCAACTTTTTGGGTTTATGTTCATCTGGAGTACGGGAGCCTAAGTTGGTAGAAGTTGAGTTTTTCTTCAATGATAAGATTGACGACGAACGCGATAACTTGCCTGGGCTATCGGTGGATGAATCGTTGGAGTGGTTATGGAAGAATTTCAGAAGCCCGATATGAGATCCCGTGGACGAGGTGTCCAGGCCCGGCGAGTGTTCTTTTCTGAAGATGTTTTTGATTCCATGGTGGTGATCGTCTGTTTTGGGTTGCGGCATTGTTATAGTCGTATGGATGTGCAAGGGTGAGTGTTGGGTTGTTGAGATTGTTCAGCGGGGGTGAATGGCCGGGGAATGATTCTATTAATATTGAAAACGTTCTTTAGCAACTGAAAAAACAAAATTACAAATTAAATTTAAAAACAGCACCTGGGAGGGTGAATGGATACTCTGTGAAATTGCTGCGGGCAGTAAAAAAAGAAAAAATGTCGTAACACTGTCAATTAATCACTGGGGCTTTCCTATAGCTAATCTTTGTAGCCTAGCAGATTAGTAAAACAAAAAAATTAATTATTTCTTCTCTCAAATTTGGTCGGTAGTCCTGCCAAAAAGTTTTACGGTTTTGTGTGCGTATATAGCAAGCTAGATTTTTTTTCTACGCTGCGGAGCGGGTGCGTTTAGGTGATTTTTGGGGGTAGCGAGATAGGAGAGAACAACTTTGGTGGGTAAATCCGATGAATGATTCAGTTTTCGGAAATAAAGCTCTGTTATTACTGATGTAAGCTTATGGGTCGATTTAAAGCTGGGTGGAATAAATGTAAAGGTGTACTTATGCACTGGGATAGGTGGTTATATTATTATATTTTGTTGATCTGCTTTCGCTTTACGGTTCCTATATTTTACGATTGGTAGTGTTATCGTTATCTATAGGAGTTTCGTCTAATAAAATAATTATTACCATACAAATTAGGTGGGAATGAAAAAAGAAACAAATTGAAGAAAAAAAAGGAAAATAATAATAATAATAAAATAATATTAATATCAAACTCTAAAAATTTACAAGAAAAAGCGAAAAAAGGAAAGTTAATGGTCAATTCGTTGAGCAGGATTTGGATTGGCTTTTATACGAGGTATGGAAGTTTGGGGAAAGATTTGGAGCATAAGAATTGCAGCCCTTATACTTCACTTGACAAACTTGAAGTTCTATTGATAGGTTATTACTGTAGTTGTAGAAAAAGTTCGAGATCAGCTGATGCATGCGGCAGGTTCGCACTAACGAAGTTACCGAGTGGAATGGGAACAAATTGCACCCATCGCATTACAGTCGAGACCTGCTATCTAGAATTCTTTCAATTCTGTACAGGGTGGTAGGAACGTTCCAACAATAATGTATTGCTCCACGCGGTCAATTTAATAGAAGATCAATTAAGCAACTAAAATGTTAAAAAATATAATAAACATAGAAAAAAAAAAAAAAAAAAAAGAAAAAAGAAAAGAGTGTAAAAATGCCTATTAGTTATTAGGGCCACTTTTAAATTTCGGGGGAATTCAGGCTGTTGCATACACAGGCACCTAAGAAACCAAAAAAAAATTTAAAATAAAAATAAACTAAAAAGAAGACCTACACTGAATGAAAGGCGATGCATATCTTTTTGGCAAGACAACATTTTTCACCTTTTGTACAGTTGCCGATTGTGGGGCGGGGCAGAGGTTTCCCGCCTTTTGTGAACATACTCGGGAACCAAACCTGGAAAACTCCTTCTGTAAAAGTTCACATTTTTATACCCCATGTATCCGGTCTTCCTAATTTGCGAGGGTAATTCCTTCCATGTGCAAGTGTCTGCAGAGAAGCAATTGAGCTGCGACAAGTCTTGACGCACAATTATTAAATGAGCATTGAGCCAAGAAAGTCAGATAATTAAAAGAAAAGTTTTTTCTTTTTTTTTTTTTAATTTCACTCAATGACCCCATATTAGAGCCCCAGTTCAGCTCCGCGTAGTGGGGTCGGGGCCCATATGGTTATCACGGCTTTTTCTAAAAAATTCGTAAAAAGTTGTTTGTTCACTTTTGGGGTTTCTGACTAGATGCAAAAATAACCATCTCTCGGTTAAAAGTCGAGCAATATATTTTCCATTTGTCTGTTTTTTTTATCTTTTTTTTTTTTTTTTTTTCCCCTTCGATTTTGACTTTATTTCATTTTGTGATGTTTCAAGCCGTACTTTCCTAAAAACACCTACTGTGGTATGTCTTTCTTGCAAAAGGAAAAATTCTTCAATAAATCAAGCTTTAATGGTCTTTAGTACTGAGTTTGAAACTTAGTTGGGCTTGCTTTTTCCTTCTTTGCACCTCCCTCGGCACCTTAAATTTTCTGTGGCCTCCTGTGCTTGACCCGCATACCTGTAATCAATTTCACACATTTTCATGTATATTTCCAGCAGCCTCGCTACTGCTTTTAAATAGGCTGCAGTATGCAACATTTTATTTTTATACCATGGCTCTATATTTATAGTGGCAGGGTGGTACAACTTCAACTGCACATTTCTTCTGAAACTATTTCTTAGACTACTCAATTATGTTCTCAAGTTTACTCTAACTGTATTTTCATAAGCTTGCTCTTCAATTGCGCATATGCATAATAGTGCTTGCTTTCTGCCGAAGCTTCCTATGCATTAATTGGAAGTATACAAGTCTCCTACAGCTCAACTACA